>JAOXJP010241203.1:0-23172 GCA_025762735.1 Platanus orientalis | reverse complement strand
AATGGCGTAACAGGATTCATGTAGCCGACCCCAAATAGTTGGGATAAGGCTGTTTGTTGTTGTTGTTGTTGTTGTTTTTTTTACTAGAGATTCATATTGAGATATCATTTCAATTCAAATTTGATTAATCCAACTTGGCTCTTATGCTCATGATGATTTTGAGTTTGAACCTTGTTTGATGAGGCTAAGTTGAACGTGACAAAGCTCAACTAAACTTAGTTCACCGACACCCTATGTAGAAGTGCCAATGAGCTGAGTTGATCATTACCTAGCTTGCACGTCACACAAGGATCAAATTAAGGCTTGGTTTAGGATCACCACAAGCTTTTTCTTTTCTTTTTTTTCTCTATTTGCTTTATTGGTCTTGGAAGTATATGTTTACATGGCCATTAACCTAATTGCTTTCTTGGTCGTAAAGTATATGTTTATATGGCCATTACCCTAAACAGGTTAAGTCTGATGGGTGTTGCTGCATATTCTATCTGGAGACTGACGACATAGATTACACCGTCAACAAGGCTATGAAAACTAGCACTTTGATTGTTGGTGAGAGATATGTGAGGGCAAAGCCGCATGCTGTAGTGATCATGTTGGGAAGGTGTAGGACTGTACATGTTCATCCGGCATGTTTGCTAATGTGGAAGCTTTTTTTTTTTTTTTTTTTCGCTAAGAATATATATATTAAGAAAAGGCTAGCCAGAGCCATCCAAGAGAGAGTCATTGAGAATTACATCTCGAAGCCACATAGGGGACTACTAATCCAAAAGCTCCTATGGTGTTGCCTACTAGCATGATGAGCAATAAAGTGAGCAGCACTATTACTAGTTATATTAACAAAAGAAAGCTTAATATTATGACTAGATATTATAGTAGAGTAGTCTTAAAGAAAAACTTTGATACGCCAAGGCCAAAAGTGGGGTGGCTGATGAAGGCATTTAATAACGGTCAATGCGTCTCCTTCCAAGATACAATTTTGGTAGCTCATTCTCTGAATCATTTGGAGGCCAATTAGGGCAGCATGGCTTTCAGCTTCAAGGAGAGTCTGGGCCTAGAATTTTTCAGTAAAACCAGCAACAAAAAACCTTTTTCATCTCTAATGATTATACCGGCAGCCCCCACACCGTTGTTGGAGAAAGCAGCATCAAAGTTTATCTTCAAAAAACCCCACAAGGGGGGTGACCAAAAAAGGGCAGCATTCTTTAAAGGGTCATTTGGACGCTGGTGAGGAGCCTCCAAGTCCATCAAGTCTTGGAAAAGCCTATTAAAAAGAGAAAAGGTTTTAAAGAAATTAGAGGGAATGTCATTAAAAATAATTTCATTTCTGGCAATCCAAATATACTAACATATAGGGTTAATCCGCTTTATATTAGAGGTAATCTCTTGCTTTGATCCCCATTTGTCTTTGAACCATTAAGCTAACCAATCTTTGAATGAGTGGGATTGGGTATTAGGAGTACGAAGGGAGAGGTGGGAGGCATACCAAATTTTCTGCAACTCGGGGTAGGTGATAAGGTAGTGAAGAGGGTTTTTAGGGGCTAAGGAGTATCTAAGGCAAAGAGGAGAGCTAGTCAAATTTCATTTAAATAGGTTTTTTTTTTTGAGGAGGATGTCCCAACACACTTTCCACATCATTTTTTAATTTTTAGAGGTAAATTCAGTTCCTAAAGTTTGCTCCAAGGGAATGATGAGTGGGAGGAGGAAGTAGAAAGATTAGATGTTCCATTACTAACAAGAAGGGTGTAGGCTGATTTTACGGTGAAGAGGCCACAATTGTTAGGGTGCCAAATCCAAGAGTTGTTATTTGGATTTAAGGAAAGAGGGATTTTAAGAATTTCGGCTTTCTCAAATTCTATAATATAATTTTGAATGAGACCTAGATTCTAAGAGCCGGTGGTGGGGTCAATGATGTCAGAAAGGAGGGAGACGGTCATGGATTTGGCTTTGGGGAGAATAACTTGAATTTTGGGAGAGAGGGAATCCACGGGTCATCCCAAATGTTGGTAATTAGTCCATTTCCAATGCCTTTCAAAAGGATGTCCCTTCCCCTAAAAATACTCTTCCAGGTCCAAGAGATATGAGGAGACATTTTGCTTAAAGAAAGTTTTCTTTGGGGAAATAAATGGATTTTAAGACTCTAGTCCATAGGGCATCAGGATTGGTCAAAAAGCACCAAGCTAATCTGGCTAGAAGCATAAGGTTGAAAGAATAGAGATCTCTAAAACCGAGACCTCCGTCACCTTTAACTTTTCTTAATTCAAACCAATTTAACTAGTGAATGCCTTTATCTTTATCATTGTTTGCCCACCAAAAGGCCTATTGTTTATCATCAATTTGATGACAAATCTTTTTTGAAATGAGAAAGCAAGACATGACATAAGAAGGAATGGCAATGAAAACAGATTTTAGAAGAATTTTTTTGCCTGCCTGAGAGAGGATGTTTCCTTTCCATCCTTGAATTTTGTTTGTATTTTTTCATCAATATAAGAAAAAAGCGATGTCTTGTTCTTCCCAATGAAAGAAGGAAGACCAAGGTACTTGTCGGGCTCTTGAGCAGGCTTGATGTTCATAGCTTGAGAAATATTCTTACGGAGATTGATTGGAGTATTGGAATTGAAGCTGATTTCAAACTTATTAAAGTTTATAGCTTGACCAGGGGCATTTTTATAGGCTTCAAGGATTTTCAGGATAGATTTTGTTTCACTTTAAGGCAACTTTGGAAAAGATATCGTTGTCATCTGCAAAGAATAGGTGGGTGATTGAGGGGCTAGATCTTTTACTTTTTATTCCAGAGATGGAACCAGATGCTTCTTTAACTTGAAGGCTAGATGACAACCCTTTTGAGCATAAGAGATAAAGGAAGGGGGATGGAGGGTCACCTTGCCTAATGCCTCTTGATGGGGAGAAAGGATGGCTAGGGAACCCATAGATGAGGATTTGGAAAGATACCGAGGATATGCAATTCCAAATCCAATTTCTCCATAGGTCACTAAAACATAATTTTTCCATTACCTTGATTAAGTATTTCCATTCAATCCTATCAAAGGTTTTTTTTCATATCAATTTTAATGGCCATGAAACAGTCATTAGAGTTACATTTTCTTAAAATTTTAAGAATTTCATGGGTGATTAAAATATTGTCTGAGATTTGTCTATCTTTTATGAAGGTACTTTGGTTTGGGGAGATAATGTTGTGAATAACTTTCTTCAATCTATTCGCTAATCTTTTTTAGATTACTTTATAGAAGGAATTACAATTTGGATGATGGGTCGAAACTGGGTCAAATCCTCAGGTCTTTTAGTTTTGAGAATGAGAGTGATGAAAGTCTTATTAAAGTCTTGGATTGGTTTATTTTCATATAAGAATTCAAGAACTACATCCGAGACATCATCTCCAACAATGTCCCAGTATTCTTTAAAAAAAAAGCCTTCTTGGAAACCATCAAGTCTAGGAGTTTTAAGCTTTTCCATGCTAAAGACAGCTTTCTTGATTTCATCCTTAGTGATTGGAGAATCTAGATACAATTTTTCAAAAAGGGAAAGGGTTGAATTTATATTAGTAGTGGCTCGGTCTAAATCATGGTTAGTAGGGCGAGAAGAAGTAAAGAGGTTTTGGAAATACTGGGTAGCAACTCTACTAATGCTAGCTTCGTCGAAAACCCAATGCTTATTATTATCCTTGATAGACCTGATATGATTATGGGATCGACGAGCTAAAGTAGACGAATAGAAGAATTTAGAATTTTTATTGCCCCATTTTAGAAGGGAATGTAAGAGATTCTTAGAACAGTTAATTTATTCCATAATGGTTTGAGTTAAAGGGTGAGATTTTAGGAAGGCAAATTTTCCATTGAGGTTTTTTATTTGATTTTGGACATGGCTAAACACGGTTTTATTCCAGTTTTTTGGATGTAGGGGAAGGTCGAAGAGATTTGATCTATTTTTTTAAGTTTAAAGTGGGGTTTTGAGGATTCTTAAACTTCATTAATTTGATTCTTACAATCGAGATGGGTAGTCCACATCCATTTGAATCTAACCGGTCTAGGCCAAAAGGGAGCTAGAGGAGAGATGTTAAGAAGAATGGGCATATGATAGGAGCTGGAAGTGGGGATGTTTTCAAGGAAAGCGTTGGGGAAAAGATGTTTCCAATGCATGTTGCAAGCAACTCTATCGAAGAGCTCCTTAATATGAAAATTCTCAAATTTCTTACCTATCCAATTATACTTGGAACCAGAGGACCCTAATTCTATGAGATTACATAAGTTAAGAATGTCCGTAACTGAATTAAGATCCTTTTGAGGAATGGAATTCCCAACCCATTTATCAAATTTGTCCTATAGGCAGTTCTAGTCACCTAGGCAAATCCATGGTTGGGAGATAGAGTGGAATTTGGATATGAAATTTGACCAAAATCTAAGACAAAGGTTAGTATTTGGTTCGCCATAGATAAGGGTGCAGAACCATGGACCATGAGATAGGTTGGTTTGTATATATGGATGGAAATAATGTCTAGATTTTTCAATAATCTGCATAGAAACATCATTTTTTCCAAAAGCAAGCTAAACCACCAGATAAAACAAAAGGGTCAACAAAATCTATGTTTCAATTATTAATTAAGTTGAAGGGCATGGATGAGAGTAGAACTATGATTTTTTGTTTCAGCTAAGAACATAATATCTAGGTTTTTGGTCTAAATAAACCTTTTTAACGTCCTGACTGTCGAGGATTGCCCGATTCTTTGATAGTTCTAGGCCATTATTTTCATTAGGCTACTGGTGGTTGTTCTGGGACAACCACAGGAACCCGATTATTCATTAAGCTGGAATATAATTTTTTGTTTGTGATAACTAACTTGTTGGATTTAAGAAAGTTTAAATATTTGTGGGGGGCCTATAGTGCGAGGCTTGATTTTCCTTTACTTTTTCTCATATTATAGGTCAGCACATGAGCATAGTTATTTAATTTTTTTAAATAAGATAAATTCTTACATTTCATCCTAATTTTTCTAATCTAGTAGAACAAGGTAGGAGAAGAGGTGTGTACCTTTTGCCAAAGCAGAAAGTAACGGAAAGATGAGATTAAAAGTACCTCATAGAAGCTTATTGAAGCTGAGCCACGATATTTCTTAGAGAGCTTGCGAGAGTTCTTTGACGATGTATCTGGTTGCATTTTTTCTTTCCATTGGAGCCCACTTTCATAAGCTCTAAATAGGTTGGTAAGGATGCACCTGGGTTGTTTTGGACAGAATAGGCTCTTGCAAGAGATTCCAGGGAGGGAAGCCGATTGTAATGGAGTTCAGATTGATTATGGTTGGTTGGACCAGATTCAACACCATCCAGTTGGTTCAGTTGTGGTTATTGTTTGTTCGGTTCACTTTGAGTCAACATCTTTTGAGGGGAAACTCTGCCAGAGGGGGGGGGACGTTTTCAGAGTGCTCCAGCTCATGCTCTGTAGGGAGTGCTTGTTGATGTGGCATGACAGTGGGGTCCATCAAGTCATATACGCTAGCTTGATTTTCAAGGTTACCGTTGAGGTTGAAAGGATTTGGGAGAGTTTCTAAGAAATCATCTAAGCGTTTTTTTTTTTGCACTACTCTTCAATTGGACAACGGCAGTGGTTTTGACGGAGTAGTCGGCAAGCATTAAATGTTTTTCATACCTTTTCAGCATGTTCAGAGGATATAGGGTGGGAAACTCTTGCTAGTGGTCTCCAGTGCTGACGTTAAACCTATAGCTTGGCTGGGAAGGAGGCGTGATGGGGGCCAAGGCACTGGAGAAGTCCCTTTCAAAATCTATTCAACGAGTTGTGTTGGAACTTGATGCAGCACCTTTGTCAGATCTCGAGTGGGTCTAGGTTGGGTCAACTCGGATGACTGAGGGGGACAGAGGAGACTTGAACTCAATGAGTCTTGAGAACCGTCTTGAATCAGTGACTCGTTCATCTTCAACCACTGGACTAGAATCAGGAACTGGGATAAAGGGCTCTGTACTTGATATTTTTTAGCTTTTCCAGTTGTGGGGGAGCAAAATCTGGCTCCTGCTTGTGGCAATTGAAATCTGGACGGAGATTTATAGTTCAAGGAGTTATCGTATAAAACTCTGGCCAAGAACTAGGACTTTAAAAAAGTTGTTTGCATCTCCTCTGCATCGTTCCACATTCACGTTGTTTGTGGCCTATTATAATCGCACAGTGGTAGCAAAAATCCGGTAGTCTTTCGAAGCGAAGGGGAAGTTTTGAAGCAGGAAAATTTTTGCGGGTTAGGGGGAGGTATGTGGGAAGAGGCAGCTCTATGTTAATCCCTATCCTGATTCTCATATATTTGTCGTTGTCATCATTGAAATCCTTATCTTCCCACTTTTTAAACTCTTCGATCTGACTGGCAAGGATTCTCGTTGCCGATTCAGTATAGCAGTCTAAGGGGTAGATCATAGACATGCACCTAGAAATCTACAATCTTGAAGTCAAATTCTTCTATCTTAAGATAGGGTATACCTGGAACAAGAACGAGTAGCATATTGCTAAAACACCAAGGTCCCTCGTTGAGGAGTTTGCTACAAATGAGAACTCTAGAGAAGTTAAACTGAAAATACCCCGTCCCTAAGGAGCTGATGTCGACCTCGTTGCTTAGATGCCATGAATCTTTAATCACCTTCTTAAAAGCCACTTCATTAAAAAGATTTTTTCAGAGCAGATCTCACCAATGAGGCAACTGGACCATTTTCGGATATCCAAGTCTCGAGTGGAGTCACCAAGGTCAAAGCCTCCTTTGTCCCACCACACCTTTGACATTTTGGTTGATATGTCGACCGGATCTCTCATGCAGGGAATGGGGGTTTGAAGGCTGTAGTTGGTGGTCAAAATTAGTTGTATTTATCTCGGTGGTCAGAAGGTTAGGGTTTGGGCTCTTTAGTGATATAGGTATCTTGTTTTGAGGGGGTTCTTTGGAGGTGGCAGATCAAAATCCATTGAGAGGTGTTTGGGTGGGGGAGGATGACCCAATTCACGTAGATGAAAGTCGTGAACCCATGCGAACTCCCACGGGTAATGTGTGTGTGTGTGTGTGTATATATATATATATATAAGCTTCCCTCTCTCTTAATTTCTATTATATGTTGGAAAGAAAAATTAATTATCTTTAAGAACAACTAGATTATTTTTTTTAGGAGAAAGATATGTTATTTTAGAAAAATCGGAATGAATCATCTCTTATCTCATTTTGACCTAGTCTAATAGGTGGCATGACACATTCGCAGGAAAAAAGTGAATTACACTTTTTGACAAATGATTTTCACGTTTTCCGGTCAACCTGTCATGCCACTAGTTAGGCAGGATCTTACCAGGTCATAAGGGGGCAGGAGAGGATCCTTTTCATAGAAAAATGAGAGAAAGAGAGAGGATATTAAAAGAACTATTATTGGAGGGGAAATTTCACATTAATTAAGAAATTAATAGGATAGAACTTTAGAAAGATTTAATTTAACACCCTGTGTTGCACTTAAAGGGTAAAATTGTCAATTTCACATGTTTTAGAAAGACCATAGAATAGCTTAAGAACCCTAAAAACCGATTTAGAAGTGTAGGACCCAAGTTAGATCGTGAACTTGTCTCGTTTAGACAACCTGTCACAACCTAGATCTGAGGCCTATAATCGTGGCAAGATTCGGATTAAACAATTAGATGACACACTCCGAACCCGTATCTCGCTATGGGGAGATCTTGTTTTCAGAGTGTAACCATATCTTTCTCTGTACATGAAAATGCTCTAAAGTAATCCTAGAGGGGGAGTGAATAGGATTTCTCAATTAATTTACCATTTTTAATTTTATATTGTGGTTGGTTTAAATCCTTTTTAACTTAGCTCAATTGTATTTGTATGTGCTCTAATGTGTCTACTCAAATATTATGTCAAATATGTGCTAGGTAAGAGTAGTAGAGAGCATTCAAGTAAAGAGACAAGCAATCACACAATATGAACCACAACAAGAGATTTACAATGGTTCAACACTCAAGCCTATGTCCACTCTTCTAAAGCTCACTACCGAGCTTTGACATATTTCATTTAGGTACTATTACAACCTAGGTCAATATACAAACCTAACTACTTGCTTACAAGTAAGCTAAACAGCAATACTTAATGTCTCCGATGAGTGTGTACTACTTCCGGTGTCTCCGGTGGAGGTAGTCAAACTTCTTATGTCTGTCAGCGAAAGCAATGCAAGAACAACAATGAATATGAATGCAAATGAATGAAAAGTCAAACAAATATTACCATAAGTTAGTTGATGTTATTAGATGCACAAAGTGGGGTGCTCCTTCTTAAGTTAGTTTGCATTAACCATTCACAAGCTCTAAGTACTTAGCTCTAGTACTCCTTGAGCTCAGCCAAATGTGAATTTCCTCTAAGGAAAAAGCTCACCACAACTTCTCATTAATAGTAGTTGAGTAGTATTTAAGAGAAGAGAAAGAGAGAGCGAATATAGTGAAGTATGCTAGCTACTCAAGTTCAAGATTAGTGAGCAATAGTGTTTTTCATAGTAGAGGAATCTCTCAATATAGTTTGCCTTTAAGCTCTCTCTAAAACAGCTTGGAGTGTTAGAGATACTTTACCCTAAAGGGAAAAGAAGTTGCATTTTATAGGGTTGAAGAGCATCCATGGCCTTTGGATTGAAATATTTTATAAAAGATACCATTTTGGAGCCTTGGATTTGAAAAATAGAGTTCAAATTTCAAAAAAATCTCCTTGAATTTCATGTTTAATTTTTTTTTCAAAATTGCCCTTGTAACTGATTGCTTGATCTGTAATCGATTATGGCTCATAATCGATTTTTGATCACACAATCAATTACCAGCCTTACTTAGACTCACAATCGATTGGTTGATCCTAAATCGATTTTGAGTCTTAGTAATTTGTCCAGATCAATATGGCAATCGACTACGTCCTATGAGTTTTGGCCTTAGGAGTCTTAGTTTGTGACCAACATTTCACTTACAATCGATTGCGTGATCCACAATCTAGTTCGCTAAAATCAAATGTTTGATCCACAATCGATTATGACACCCAGATTTTCAATGTTAAGTTTTGGGCACTGATGGGTGTCTGTCCTTGGGTATTTTGGTTTGGGCTTTTATGAGAAACCTAACATCATATCTAGATTGATTTCAAGGTATTAAAATGATATGCAATGCATGCTTTATACATTTTTTAGTGTAATAACTCTGAGGTAGTTTCTGGTCTCCTCTTTGGGTATTTGGTCCTTCTTATTTTCATGTCTTGAACTTGTGAGATCATAGGACACTTACAAGATACATACCACTACCCATTTGCCCATGGGATTGACATACATCAACAGTACAAATTTGGTTCATTCATTTTTAAACCTTTAATTCCATTTAACCAAATCACATATCGCAGCAGAATAATAAGTACGTATCTATCAAACCATTCATGTTCACATATTGTAGCGGATTACTTATTCATTCACCATTAACATTACCAAAGTACAATGGAATAATTATAGTTCTACAAATCCATAACCATAGTACAACAGAATATTTTTATCAATCTATAATCCCATAATGCAGCAAAAATAATCATAATCACATCTAAACAAACCAAAAGGATTCATATATCTAACATCAAAATAAAGGCTTTCTACTAGCCATCATCATAGTAATAAGCCCCGTCCACAAGGGGGTACAAATCTAAATAACTAACATTAATATACATCCTATCTCCAATATCTAGAATGTAAAATAATAAAAGAAGTAAACCATTGACCAAGAGATCCCGTGTTCGAGGTATGACACGCCTTTCTCTTATCCACTTCATTTTTCCATATAAATTGAATTACTTCTCTTTTTTCCATTTGAAGTCCATTTAAACTAACACATCGCAACAAAATGTAAATGACAATAAACTAAATCAAGTGTAGTGAAAATGGGTACATAACAAATCCAAAATCTCTCATAACCACATAAAGTAAAGAAGCCTCAACATGCCCATAACCATATATAAATCCTTGCCCAAAACGGGGCCTAATGAAAGTACCAATATATATATAAAATAAGAATTGAAAATAAAACATCCTATCCTCTGGCTCAATGGCCCAATCCAACTCCCATCATCATCACATCCCAAACGGCCACTATAGGAACCTATCCTCCAAGACTCCGTCTGTGGGTGGTGTCAATTTTTGGGTAAGCTTAATGGGCTTAGCGAAAGGATATGCAGTTTATGCCACACAAAGGAGGCCAAAGATAATCTAGTAGAAAATAAGATGAATCAAGATAAAGTAATAAATCAAAGTGTATATACAAGTGCAACGGATATACCAAACATGTATCATTACTAAGATTCGAGTATGCATATGCCACAAGATTATCATATGAGTATCCAAGTGTACCAAACCAAAACATGCATATAATACATACTATATGTCATATGCTAACCCATAAAGGTCTTCGTCAAATACTAAAACTATATGTATAAATAAATCATATTAGGTTTTTCAACAAAACAAGTGTAAATGTAAATGAACCATGAAATGTCTCCAACAAATCCAAATCACATAACCTATGTAAAGATCTCTGACAAAGCACATGTATGTATGAATAAACCATTAAATGTCAATAAAAAATCCGAAACATGTAACCCAAATTGGGTCTCCGACAAATCCGATACCATATCATGGGCCACTAGGCAAACCCACATAGGGGTCTCTGAGCCCCCCAAGAAGGGCAACCCACATAAAGGGTCTCTGGGACTACGTTTAGCCTACTCATATAAGTTTCTTTGGGATCATAAGACCATATTTATATAATAAATCTCCATACAACTTATGCTTCTTACATATTGGTGTGACCCGACAGCAAGACACTTGAGGGTTACAAGGATTAACCCACTTAAGGGTCTTTGGGCCAAAAAGTGCATATTTTTACATAGGGGTATCATATCAAATCCACATATCCAGATCTGAATTTCAGATTTATGCTTATGAAAAATAAAGCAACAACTATATAAGTAAACCATTTGAAAATATTCATATGTCCTATCTCATAAAGAATCCAAAACCAACAAGGCAAATCCCATGTAATGGGTCAAATACCAATATGGAAATGGAGATGCTTAACCCAATTCTAAATAAATATAGGATTCTTATGGAAGCAAAATCTTTTTATGTCAAATACCATCAATGATAAAAACCAAATAGCTCATATGTCTCAAAACTTGTGGAAAGCCCAAATAAGATGCTTTGTGAACACACCAAAGTAAACCATGCTAGAGTAAGATTTTCATGCCACCAGACATTTCCAAAAAGCCAATTATTACACTTAAACTAATGATCCAACTTAATGAACCAAAAATCCATGATAATTTTACTTGCAAATATACGAGTTTTATAGTACATTACAAGATCGAATACACAGGGATTGACTTGTGAAACAAAAACAAAGATTACAAATGAAAGAACAAAAGAAAAATTAATGGTTTTTCCACACCATAGTATAGAGCATAATTAAATGTCATAAAAAAACAAAAAAAATAACCAAGGTTTCAAGGGTCCCTTCAATACTTTATAATGTATTTTGGATCAATTTATCACGGTTATAATCGAATAATGATTCTATCTAACCAGAATATCACAATGTTAAACTCAACAAAAAAAAAGATTTACATAAGAAGATAATTACATAGTTGAATGAAAAATTGTTATACATTTACTCATAAGTCATAGAGATTTTCTAAGTAGTCAATGTATTTGAAAATCACATTGAATAAAAAAAATGTATATACTTGTAACATTAAAGAAAAATAATAGACTTATTAGAGCATTCAACTAAAACAAAAATTGCATTAAAACTTACTTGTGAATCCAAAATTATATTATAAAGTATCGAACTTTCCCTCTAACCTTAGCTAGGCCTTTTGTTAAACATCCTCTTAATACAAGCTATGAAAAAAAAGACTAAAAACCTAAAAAAATGTAGGAAAAGAAGTGATCCATTCGTGCATAGGCACACCCCTTTTATAAAGGAAAATTGAAAGGAGACAAAAGATCTTCAAATTTTCAGTATTCTCTTCCTTCCAAATTTACTCGACCTTTCCTTCTATTTTTTACTCTGAAATAATCTAAATTTGAATTTCTTCATGAAATGTAAATTTGTAGATAATTGGTTCTTTTTTCCAACCCCACCATTCTTGCCTTAATCCGAATTTTGAGTTAAAAGTTATGGCCAAAATACTAAATATGATTCAAAACTTCCTTTATAACATTTTTTTCCAGTTTTTACTTGATTGACCCCATGTTTAAGCTGAACCAATCTCTAATTATCCTTCTTTTTTAATTTGAACCCTTGAACTCCATTAGGTGTTTTATCTTCACTTAATTAGATTGGTTGGTATTGATCTCTTTCACTTTTGACTTTATTTACATGTGTAAGATTTTGATAATGAGTTTTAATCCCTAATTACGCTTTTATTGAGTTCCTATAAGATAAAATACAAAATTTACATGAAAATATAAAAATAAACATGAAAGATATGCAATAATATACGTTGAAAATAGGATAATAATACAATTTCTAGTACTTATCACTAATGCATCACACATGAATTCTAAGATCCTAACATGAGTATCAATAGAATTGCACAAATCAATATGGAGTAATCATAAATTAAAGGGAATCCATCAAAGTGGGTAATAGGTTCATGCAAAGAATCTAAAGGCATCCATAAGACATGTAAATTGTGGAGAAACAACTAAGACATTTTATCAAACATGCAGAGTGAAAAATTAAGGAATTCAAAGGGAAAACAAAAGAGTAATCCAAATCACACCACCAAGATCCTGACAAATCACACAACTCATGTAAATCGAACTCCTAAACCTTTTCAAATAGATTAGAGATCAACCTACCCATTCAACAAAGCTCCAACATCAAGAAAATAGTTTCATAATCCAAGAAACAATGGAAACAATAGGGAAATTGTCATTTAACATACTCATATCAAATGAACTATAGTCCAACACCAAGAAATTATCATATACAAGGAGAATAAATATGAATCTACCAAAATAAAGTTTATACATAATAAATCTAAGAACCTAAGAAGGAAAAGTGAGTCTAAAATGCATATCCACTCACCCAAAGCTAATATTCCTTTCCTTGAAAATGATTCTCCTCAAGAACCTCATTTCCTTTATCCAACCTTCCTTCCTCTATGAGTAAACAAAGGATTTCATGGTTAGAAATCATAAACTAGAGTAGAAAATAATAAATCACAACTAGTTTAGGATAAATCTATGTTCTAGCAACTTACTCAATCTTGAGGAAGTGAATCTTCTCTCTTATCCCAAATCTCCAACTTCTCTCTTACTCTCCCTTTTGGTGTTCTATGGGGTCTAAATGACCCAAATTAAGTTTAATAGGGTTTAGAATTTGCCTAAAATCAGATCCCACTCATGTGAGCTCAAATGAGAAAAAACCACGTATTCTTGCACATGTTATTTTTCTCCTAACTTGAGTCGTGATTTGTATGTGATCAGTCAAGGTGTTTGTAATCGGTCATACTTAAGCTAAGCAACACTCAAGAGTTGTGATCGGTCACACACAAGTCAGGACAACACCGGAATGCTAAGACTCCTATATGTGATCAATCACAGTTGGAAGTGTTGTGATTAGTCATGAAAAAGTGTGATTGGCCACATCTAGGTCATTTTGGATTTTCTGGTCCTTTCTATGCCTTGGGTCTTCAAGGTCCAACCCAAGTGGTCCAAAGGTCCTTCAACTCATTCTAAACCGTGTCTAAGTTACTCAAATGTTGAGGATGGTTCCCGTGCTCAAAATTTCTAAAGGTTTCAAATTTAATTCATAATGTCAAGTCCGGATTCTCTAAATTTTCCTAATCTAGGTATGGGGTATTACACCAACAATACCAAAGCCTATAAAATATCCCACGAAGGGGCCCATGCGCAAAATGTCATTTTCACCTATTGATGTGACCCGGTGATTGGGTATCTAAGTGTCATAATGATTAAATATGAAACAAACATTAGACCACTACGGTCATCTTCACTTATTGATGTGATCCGGTGATTGGGTACCTGAGGGTCATAAAGACCAAATACAAAAAAGAACATTGGGATACTAAGGACATCTTCACCTATTGACGTGACCTAATGATTGGGTACCTGAGTGTCATAAGACCAAATCCAAAATAGAACTTTGGGCCACTAAGGCCGTCTTCACCGATTGATGTGACCCGATGATTGGGTACCTGAGTATCATAAGACTAACCCACAAAATGAGTCTTTGGGCCTAAGAAAGGCAACCCACAAAAGGGTCTTTGGGGTCTAGCCAACCCATGTAAAGGTCTCTAAGGTCACATGGATCATTCAAAAAGGATCTTTGGACACCTAGCACCCCTTTTCCTATTGACGTGTGTTGGAAATATGTGTCCTAACAAAGCCATTCACATAAAATATAGGCATGATTAATTATTTATTTATTCAATAATTATTATTTATTATATCATCACATGTATTTTTTTCATTATATGAGTAATTATTTGATCTCATGAGATGAGATAGGTGGTCCTCAGGTAACATAGTAGGATGTCAGACAAATTGAAATGTGTGGAGAGATCTGATAATCCAGTTCTTGTAGACCTGAAAGTTTATAGCTATGGGTGATGTTGGACACATTATTTATAAGGCTGCTACATGTAAAGCTACCATATGATGTAGTGATGTAATCTTAGTCACTAGAGTGGGACTTTAAGCTTGCATGTAGGTGTATTGTATAAATGCATTAAAGGGATCCATTATGAACACACTTGGTAAAACATCACTGTCTGGACAAGTGTTGTTCATATTTACAGACTCGTCCTTAGACCTAAGGGGTTTGTTTTTCTCTAAGTTATTATGTTAGTTATTTTGAGCTACCCTCAATGATGCTTAATTGGAGGCTATATCATGAGTAGTTTGGATATCCTTCATGATACTTGAGAGGATGCAAGTTCCCAACAATGAATCCACTGCCTTTAAATGGGAGAATATTCAATTTAGGAAATACATGATTTAATTGGACATGAAAATCTAGCGCCAGTGGTTATTGATCAAATATTTTCAAAATTATATTATAATAGATATATTTTCTTTTGAAAATGATTTTATCAAATAAATATTTTTTAAATGTCTAATTGATTCATTAAGTTTCTAATGATAATGTCCTAATGACCATAGGGGTTAGACAATGATTATTTTATCATCCTAAAGGTCATTAAGGAATATTGTGAAGCGGAATGACATATTTGTGAAATATCTATAAGGAAGGGCCTTATTGTTATTTTCTTATTTTTGGGAGTTCAATTGCAATATGTAACATGGATTATTACAATTAATGGTGTGTCGGTTTATAATTAATAAAAGATAGAGTTTCCTTAATGCAGTTTGACTTAATTAAGGATATCGGGCTCCATAGCCTAAGGATAAGAATCCCATAAGGATCCCACACCCCCTAGAGTTACTTTGGCTTCTCAAATTCTCTATATAAAGAGCTGCTCATGTTCAAATAAGGTCTTGTAACTTTTTT
Organism: Platanus orientalis; assembly: GCA_025762735.1. Classification (NCBI taxonomy): domain Eukaryota; kingdom Viridiplantae; phylum Streptophyta; class Magnoliopsida; order Proteales; family Platanaceae; genus Platanus; species Platanus orientalis. The sequence continues at coordinate 7,581 of JAOXJP010241203.1, read as the reverse complement.
TAAGTTGGGAGAAGCATAAAAAATTCTAGAGCAGGTGTCAGATCATCGTCTTCTATCTGATTTAGGCATTGAGGTATTCTTCTTAATCTTCATTGATTAAACCATAGGATTTCATATGATGATCATGGGAGAAATAATGTTTATGATTTGTATTTTTATGAAAATTAATAAAAAATTAAACTTTTTTCGAAGAATCGATATAACAATGTAACAGGTGGTTAAGTACTTGAGGGTCGTAAAGACCAACCCACATAGGGGTCTCCAGGTCCAAAAGGAAAATCCCGACATAGGGGCATCATATCAAATCCAAGTGTCCAAAGAAGATCTATCAAATCCATGCTTATGTAATGTAACTATTATAAAGTATACTATATACGAGATATCCATAAGTCCAATCTCATAAAGAGTCCAAAACTGAAGATGCAAATCTCATGTATGAAACCAAAACCAAAATGAAAATGAGAATGCTTGGCCTAAATGTAAGGACATAGAGAAATCTATGGCATGTAAAACCTTTCTATACCAAACACAACTACAGATAAAACTAAATAGCTCAAATGCTTCAAAACTCATGTAGAAATTCCAAATATGGTTCTCCAAGAAATTACCAAAGAAAATGATGGTAAAATCAACATGCTCATGCTATCAAAACTTTAAATAGATACAAATCTCAAGCATAAACACATAAATTCTAAAATTCTAAAAGGGGAATCAATAAAATTAGTATAAATTTACATGGATTAACATGAAGCAAAGAGAATCCAACAAAGTGAGCAATAGGCTTATGTAAAGAATCATAGGCATGCTAAAAACTTGTAAACCATGGAGAACTAATCATATAACAATAAAAAAAATGGGTAGAGATAAAAAAATTTAGGGAATCAAAGGAAATTCCAAGGTACACAACATGTAATTTTCTTTCCCACCTAAAACAATAGGAATCCAACCCCAATACTGCCCTTCAAAGAGTAAAGTATACCAAATTTGCCAAAATAGGGCACCAACATCATGTAAGTTGAATCACTTCCAAAAACTCATGAAGATAAGGATATAATGTAATATCCTGTAATGCATTAGAAGGGTAAAAATATAATTAAACATATATGAGGGTAAAAAAATGTCTTTAAAAATATGTTGAAAAATCTATAATAGTGTTTGGAGTCCAAATTAAATGAACTAGAAGGAAGGAAACAATGATAAGTCACAAACTAGACAAGTTCCAAAGTCATCACAAGACCGTAATTGGAGTGATTTCATAGGTAAACCTGTACCAATCTCGAAAGAATTAGAGTGCAAACCAAACGCCATTACAATGGTTTAAGGGGTTGTTTGGTTTGGATTCTAGAATATGGTTCTAGGTCATAATCAATTCTAGGCCATGTTAAAGGTGTTTGGTTCGGATTCTAGAATTTTATTATACATAATCAGAATCAGGTCAAAATCAAAATCACTCTTTAGATTGATTCTACTGATTCTACGTTGCGGTAGGATAAACAAAAAATAAAAGGAGTTGCCCAAATCAACTTCTTTAAACTTTTTCAACTATGAGTTTAACAATAAAACACACAATATTTGTGGAATCTAATGAAAGTCTGGTTTTAATCCTAGAGGGGAGGTGAATTGGATTTATAAAAATTCTTTTAATTAAACCCCACTTAAAATTCCAATTTTAGTTGTTATTATAGTTCTTAGAATTTAACACACATAAAGATGTAGTTCAACTATTATAATTACAAGTGCAATGCAATGACAAATCTTAATTTTAATCTTTTAATTAATTTAAATTCCTAGTTAATTACAAATATGAAAGATTATATGGAAGATGCAATACATGCCATGTTAAGATAGAGAGGAGACAATTCACACCACAAGCAAACACACAACACAACATTTATAGTGCTTCGGCACTCGGGACTACATCCACTTTCAAAGCTCACTACCGAGCTACTAAAGTTTATTTAGATTGAACTGCATTACAATCAAGGTTAAAATTCTAAAACCTACTACTTTTAAAGGTAAATTCTACTCCTAGTGTCTTCGACGGGAGCTATGTTAATTCTTGGTGTCTCTGGCGGGAATGTTCTATACCCGATTGAAATGCTACACAATTAATCCTAGAGGGGGATGAATAGAATTTTTTTAAAATTTAATTAAGCCCTTTTTATATTACCAAGTTGTGGTTATTAGATTCTCTTACAATATGTCCAATTAAGTGTGTGTATACTTAAGTGTAACTACTCAAGGATAGTAGTAAACATGTAATAGACAAAAGTAGTATGAAGTAAGGCAACAAAGAGACAAGCAATTACACAACCACAAACCCCAATACAAGATTTATAGTGGTTTGGCACTCAGGCCTATGTCCACTCCTCTCACTACCGAGCTTAGGTATATTTCATTCATGTTTTATTACAACCTAGGTTAATATACAAACCCTACTACTTGCTCACAAGCAAGCTAACTACAACACTTGATGTCTCCAGTGAGTGTGTAATACCTCCAGTGTCTCTGATGGAGGTTCTCAAGCTCCCGATGTCTCCGGTGAAAGCTAAACAATAGTAAAAGTAAATATGAATGCAAATGAATGCAAAGTCAAGCAAATGTTACCACCAAATGGTTGATGTTTCTAGTTGTTCAATGTGTGGGATGCTCCTTGTTAAGCTGATATGCCTTAGCTGCCCACAAGTTCTAAGTACTTGGCTTTAGCGCTCCTTGAGCTCAGCCAAAGATGAGTTCATTTAGGGAAAACCACTCACCACAACCTCTCCTTGATAGTAGCAATGTAGCTCAATATGAGAGAATAAATAGTAGAGAGAAGAGTATGATGTTAGCTACTATAGTTCAGTAAACAATAGGCAGCAATGGTTTATACAGAGGAGAATACTCTCAGAATAAAATGCCTCTTAGCTCTCTCTAAAAACTGGGAGTGTTGGAGGATATACTTTACCCTAAAGGGAAAAGCTCCTTTTATAGTGGGGAGGAGCATCCTTGGCCTTCGAATGAGCATATGTTAAAATGGGAGTGATTATGGGCCTTTAGATAAACCAAAATGGGGTTCAAATTTCAAGAATCTCCCCTAAATTTTTGTGAAATTTTTTTCTCAAAAATACACTCCAAACCAATTTGGCTTTTTGAAATCGGTTTGGAGTCCAAATCTGTTTCAGAAACCGAAATTGATTTGGCAGCCTAGTTTTAGGCCAAATCGATTTGGCTTTTTGAAATTGATTTGGGTTTGGCACAAAATCCCAAAACTCCATCCCAAATCGACTTTGGCCTATGAGTTTGGCCCTCGGTTAAGAGAAAAATTGGTCAAAATTCACCTCGAAACCGATTACGCTTTTTGCAATCGATTTCACTAAACTGATTTAGCTATTGTGTTTTGCATAGTAACCACAGTCTCTTAGGCATTCACTTTAGCATTCTTATGGGAATTCATTTGAGGCATCATTGAGCACTCTAAACCATGTTTAAGGTTCATTTTAAGCACACAATATGATATGACATAGATGCATTATACCTTTCCTTGAGTGCTTCTTTCAGGTGCTCTTCCTTGGTTTTGAGTCCTTCTTGGCTTCATGATTCGAACTTGTGAGCTTCATAAAGGACTTACACAAGACTCCTAGCACTACCCTTGCCTAAACATGTTCATGGGATTGACATACATCAACAACTTCTTATCAAGTATCAGTTTAAGAAGAACAAGAAGAAGAAAGCCAGCCATAAGGCCTCACATCACTTTGTATCAACTTTTAGATTACCTAAGACTTACACTACCCTACCCTACCAACTAAACCACCAACTCATATAGTACCACCCAAGCTCAACACAGAATATGAATCAATAGAACTAGACATCATTCCCCCTCCATTCATCAATCACCATTCCACTTACCTTCTTGAGGCTGCTCCTTATACCGACTTGTTTAACTCTAAGCTGTCCATACCTAAGATTAGGGAAAGTTTAACCCCTAACACCTTAGAGCATAGGGAGGACAACCTAGCTTCTCTAAGTCTACTTTATCTCCCTGGTGATATTATGGAAGCACTACAATCAATTATTGTAAATTGAGAGTTAGACTTAGACAATTTGGGCCCTGACCAGATCAACATGCCGGAAACATGGGTACCCGTGGAAGCCATAGAGCAGATCAGACAAGCCAACTGAGCCATAGCGGAGGACTAGGTGATTGATTGATTGATTGTTTGAGAAAAGAAGCCTAGAAGAGCTGACTTATTCCACTCTTATTTCATATTTTCAAAAGTTTTTAGACTTTTCTTTTCACCACTTTGTAATAAGAACTATGTGAGACTTGATCCCTATCAACTCATAATTGTCAAACCATTTGACCAGTACACTTATAAGGGGTACATAGTTAACTTAAGACACAACTTCAAGTCCAATTGCTTTTGAAAAAAGCCTTTTTCTTTATTTCTTTACCCTTGTAGTCAAAGAAGCATGTACGGCTTGATCTTTACAAACCAATGTTTTCAAAAGCACTTATGCTAAAAGTCAAGTATATAGGTAACCTAAGAAGTAACTTCAAACTCGGCTACTTTTCAAAAAAAAAATGTAAATTCGGTCCACCCCCAAGACCAGAACTACGTGAGACTTGATCCCAGTTGAACAAACTTTACTAAGCTTATAATCAGTGCAAACATCAGGTATCTAGGCAACTTGGAGCATGATTACAAGTCTAGCTGCTCCTTAGGCATCTAATATCCCTTTTCATGTAAATCAATATTAAAATCTTTGTCTTTCAAAAAAAGGAACAAGAAGAATGGAATGATGAAGAAATAATGCCAAAAGAGGTGATTGAGGCCCTTTGAGCACTAAGAGAACCAGAAACTTCCATCGGTAGATGATCTCTAAAAGATTAATCTTGGGTCAGAAGCCGTACCTAGAATTGTGGAAATTGGGACCCCTAACACTTCAGATCTAGGACATGCCCTATTAAATTTACTCTAAAAGTACATAGATATCTTTGCATGGACCTATACAAACATGCCTGGTCTAGACATTCACATTGTCACCCATAAGCTTCCAACTAACCCGGATATTCATCTCATCAAGCAAAAGTCTAGGCGTCTACGATCAGAATGGTCCATAGCCCTCAAAGAAGAAATACAAAAACAATTAGACACAAGCTATCTTTTGTCTATCCAATACCTACATTGGTAAGCCAACATTGTCCCTGTACCCAAGAAGGATGGCAAAGTCTAAATGTGCATTGATTATAGAGACCTGAACAAAGCTAGTCTCAAAGATGATTTATTTTTACCCCACATTAATGTGCTCATTGACAGTACTGTCAGACAAGAGATGATATCCTTCATGGAAGGGTTCTCAGGCTACAACCAGATTAAGATGTCTAAAGAAGACTATGAGAAGACTACTTTCACAACCCCTTCGGGCACATTCTGTTATAACATAATGCCCTTCCGTCTCAAGAATGCAGGGGTAAACAAAGAGATGGAAGTCTATATTGATGACATGATTGTCAAGTCCCATCATAGGGAAGATCATCGGAAGCACCTGTAGAAGCTATTTGTCTGTCTAACGAAATATAGATTGAAGTTGAACTCAAAAAATTGCATCTTCGGAGCCTCCCATGGAAAATTGTTAGGCTTCATCATCAGTGAAAGAGACATAGAAGTTAATCCTTCTAAGGCCAAAGAAATCATTGGAATGCCTACACCTCACACAGAGAAGGATGTATGCAATTTCTTGGGTCATATCCAAAACATCAATCGCTTTATTACTCAGCTCACTCCTATTTGTGAGCTTCAATTCAAACTGCTAAAAAAGAAGTTCCAACCCAATGGGACAATGACTACCAGATTGCCTTTGACAAGATTAAGAATTATCTATTGAGCCCGCCTGTATTGGTATCACCAGAGCCAGAGCGCCCGTTAATTTTGTATCTGATTGTGCATGACAACTCCATGGGATGTGTACTAAGACATAATGACAAGACAGGGAAGAAGGAACATACAATTTATTATCTGAGTACGTGTTTCATTGACTATGAAACCAGATATACACCTCTTAAAAAGACCTGCCTCACTCTAGTCTATGTCACCAAAAGGATGACACTACTTCCTTTTATACAAAGTATTTCTGATTTCTTGGATAAATCCCATCAAATATTTATTCAAGAAACCTGCAACCACAAGAAGAATTGGCTGATGGCTCATGATGCTATCAGAATTTGACATCACCTATGTCTCATAGAAAGCTATCAAGGGGCAAGCCAAAGCCGGCTTCCTAGCAAATGGACCAACAAATGAACCTTCATCCTTGAAATTTGACTTCCCAGATGAACACATACTTTGTATTGAAGTTGAATCAAACAAGATAGTTAGATGGAAGATGTGGTTCGATGGAGCCATCAATAAGTTAGTAGGCTATGGAATTGGAGTCGTGCTCATTTCCCCTACAGGTACCCTCATTCCAACTGCTGCCATTCCATAACTTCTTATCATTTTTATGAGTTGTGCACCACAATCCCACACTTTCGTAAATTTGTACCTTATTTAGGAATTTGGCACCACAAGCCTACACGTGGGTAACTTTGTACCAATTTTAGGAGTGGTGCATCCCAAAACCACATGTGCGTAACTTCGTACCATATATATGGGTTGTGCACTATAAGCCCACATGCATAACTCTGTACCGTATTTCTAAGTTGTACACCACTATCCGATACACGAGTAACTTTATACAAAATTTAGGAGTTGCTAACCATAAGCCCAAACATGCATAACTTTAAGCTATTTGAATGAGTTGTGTGCCTACAAGCCCACACGTGCATAACTTCCTCCCAAATTAAGGAATTGTGCACTACAAGCCCTCACGAGCATAACTTTGAACCATTTTTGGGAGTTATGAACCACAAGCCCAAACCTACACAACTTTGTACCTTAATTAGAAGTAGGGCACCACAAAGGCACGTGCATAACTTTGTACCATTTTTAGGATTTGTGCAGCACAACTCCACACATGCGTAACTTCGTACCATTTTTAGGAGTTCTACACCACAACCCCCTCGTGCGTAACTTTGCACCTAATTTAGGAGTTATGCACTAGAATCCCACACATGTGCATATAATTTCGTACCAAAATTTGGAATTGTGAACCACAAGCCCCGACGTGAATAACTTCATACCGAATTCAGGAGTTGTGCACCATAAGCCCACAAGCGTAGGTTTGCACCTTTTGGAGGAGTTAGTTGTGCCCCACACTCCCACACATGCTTAACTTCGTGCCATTTTTTTTGAGTTAGACACTATAGGCCGTACATACACAACATTGTACATAATTTTTGGCTCGTGTACCACAAGACTGCACGTGTGTAACTTCATAACATTTTTAGGAGTTGTGCACTACAAGCCCACATATGTATAACTCGTACCAAATTTAGGAGTTGTGCACCATAATCCCATACGTGAGTAACTCCTTTCCATTTTTTGGAGTTGTACACTACAAGCCCACATGTGAAGAAGTTCGTACCTAATTTTTGAGTTTTGCACCTCAAACCCCCACGTGTATAACTTCGTGCCATTTTTAGGAGTTGTGCACTAC
>JAOXJP010241192.1:0-23177 GCA_025762735.1 Platanus orientalis | reverse complement strand
ATTTTTTTTTTAGAGACAGGGTATATGGTGCAAACTGGTCTGATTGGGGGATAAATGGTGTGAACTGTTACATGTATTAGTTTGATATCATATATATGTTATGTTCTATTCTAGCTATGATATGATATCTATTTTTGATTTGTTCCATTCTATTTAAGTTAAAAGTATATGATTAACATTATTTTTTTTTCAATCAACTATAACTATTATATGAGGAGTTTCCTCTAATGTTTAAGAGGTGGGAGTTACTATTCAGTTATGTAACTACATGTTTTTGTCTTAGATTGATTTTTTCTTAGATCATGGACACATGTTCCATCAATCTCTCACTTAGACATGATTTAGTTAGAGCAATGGTTGCTTGTAACACCCTTCATACAACTTAAAGACCTAACCTATGTTGAATAAGACCCCATACATGCATGTATTAAACTTGAAGAAATTGGGATGAAAAGAGCCAAAAATTTCAAATCTAGAGAATTCAAACTGCTTCGGTTTCCCCTGGACGGATCTAAGGGTTCTCTAGAATCCAGACCAAGAACCAGTAAACACCTGGACTGATCCGAGGGGTAGGGTTGTCAATGAGCCGAGCTAGCTTGGCTCATATCGTCATGAGCTGAGCTTGAGCCTCCAATTGAGCTTGTTAACTAAACAAGCCTGAGTTGAGCTGCATCGAGCTCAGCTCGCAAAAAGGTTAACACGTTAAGGGCCTTATATTTATATACGATTCAATTTAATATATTAATATATATATACAGTAGACATATAACTTATTTCTTTTTTATATAATATTTTATCTTAAAATTTTCATTGCTCTTAAAGTTATTGTTAAAGTGTAACATGTATGTCATCATAATGACTGAAAATAAAGGACTAAAAAGACATTATTAATTTATCACAAAAAAAATTGACAAGAAGGTATGAAAAAGAAAAATAGTGACTGGAAAAGTACAATGCATAGGCTGACAAAGGATAGCTTATTTTTGTTTGAACATATTTTGACTTTTTTCATTGGATACAAACAATACATCGATTTTTAGTGAGTTGAGCCCGATCCTAAGCTAAGCTCAGCCCTCTGGCTTATGACAAGCCTTAGCTTGATCCCTGGGTGACGAGCTTGAGCTAAGCTCGGCTCGTTGACACCCTTACCGAGGGGGATCCCATATTGTTCCAAGTGCTATCAAGAAGTCATAGATGAAAAACAGTGAACACTCGGACCGATCCATATTAGTAGGACCCATATGATGGGGTGAAACCGAAAACAATATTTTACGATTTTCCATTAATTTAGACTCCAATTCGAGTGGGATTCTACTCTAGCTATATAAGAACCTCTATGGTTTTGTTATAAACCTAATTAACCCTAAATAAGGAAGAGAAATGAGGATAACAGAGAAGGGAGAAGGATTTTGGGATTTTTTTAAAGGCAAGCACTAGAGAACCCAAAAATTTAGGGATTTTTGTAAGAACTAGGTTTTTAAGTTTATGATTCAATGTTAGCATGATGCTTTTAGTTAGTTGTGTGTGTGTTTGATTTCAAAATAAAGGATTTGAGGGTTCTGATTGAAAGAAGACCGAATCTTGGGGAATCATACAAAGAACAAATCATGATATTTCATAAAGAGTTTTGTGATTTGTAAGTAACCATATAGAATTCACCTTCATTTTTTTTAACTTATAATTAGGTTCTTAAATATCATGTTTTGTAAGTAATCATATTGGATACACAATTATTTTTCTTTTTTAGGTTCTTAGATTTGATTCTTGGAATAAGGTTTTGTAAATATCCATACATTACCTCTATTGTCACATTGGTTCCTTAATTGATTTCTTTACAAAGAAGTTTTGCAGACATTTAAAATATGTTCTTGTTGAGTTTCCTTCCCTGGTATTTTATGAAATTTGATGTTTGAAATTTGTAGAAAAGAATATTTTGAACTTGTTTTATAATCAACATTGAATGCATTCTATCAGAATCATTGGTTTGATTTCCTAGTTTTTATCAAGAAGAAATCCCATGTGTGAATTGAATTAGAACCCATCCAATTGTGCTAAATTGGTCTTCCAAGGAAACCTTTTATTTTTCTAAAGTTGTGTTAAAAGATTTGTTATAGTAAACAATGTTCTCACAAAACTTTGTAGTTATGTGTCTTGAAAAAAGTTGAGCGCATGTATTTGTGTTTTCTCCAAAGTATGAAAGAGTGTAAATAGTCTGAGATGTATTTGTGGAAAAATGTTTTGAGGCTTAAATTTCAATGTTCATGAAATTCTAAAGTTAACAATTGAGAAATATGTCATTGCTTTGAAATTGAAGTCATCCCTTATCATTGTGGGGATAATTTGATTGGCCCTCTCACTGGGGTAAAGGTGTGATTAGGTACCCAATCATTAGGTCACATCAATAGGTGAAAACACATGTGTCTACTCATCGAGTCACATAATAGGTGTAACCTAGCACCCAATCACCAGGTCACATTAATAGGTGAAAATCAGTGTACCTCATATGAGAGATTTGTGATAAGTAATAAGTGGAATGTTAAATGGCCAAATATATAAGATTTGAATGATACGTTTTGATTTAGTTCAAAATGAAATTTGTCAAGAATTATGAATCTTTAGTTTTGTAAGCTCACTTGTAAGAATTGTTGAGTAAAGATTATTTTGAAAAGTGTTACTCCACTGTGTTAGTTTTGAAACTGCTTTAGATATTGATTTATGCATTTAATATCATGCCATATTTGTGTCTCTCACTATTTGTAAAAGATGTTTCATTAAATGTTTTACTTCTTCTATATTCTGTTTGACCTTTCCTATCTTTGTGTGTTCCGTATGTTTATTGATGAGCCTGTTAAGCTTACCCAAATTGATAATTTTTTCAGATTGAGGAGTCACATTAAATGAAGATTGGAGGATTCCTAGAGTAGCATGATGGAGCTAAGAGAATTTTAATTATGCATTTTTTTCAGTCTTATTTCATTTATTCAGTTTAGTTTAAATTTATTATCAGTTTGATGAGAGAGATTTTATGGATTATGTCATTTAATTATTCATGGGATGTAATCATTTTGATGCAAGGATCTAATCTAGTTTGGAGAATTTACTTAAGATTTAATTAATGGATGTGGATTTATCCAAAATTGTTAGACTTATCCTTGGTTATCGATTAATGATAGTAAAGTTTAAATTCCATTGTTTAAGTAAAGTATAAAGTTGAGATGCATAGATTAATATTGTTATCAGATTATTTGAAGGTTGTGATTCGGGTTGTCCATAAGGGGGTAATTCGAGTCGTGACACAATGTCCACTCCAAGTCTAGAGCCCCTATGTGGTTTAGGTTTTTGGGGCGTGACATTACTAGTCGCTTTACGACTCTTATATGTATTAATCGGTTGCATTGCTTTAATGCAACACTTTTATATCAATGGATTGGCATCAGTATTTTATGCCTCCTTCAAGGCATTCCCAACCGCATCCTTCTATGTGTCATGTAGTTATACTATGCTATTGATATGCAACTACATCACATTAGTACTACTTTTTGCTATGTAACATCAAATCTTGGGTTTTTGGGCCTCATTGTCCACCCTAGTACAACTATTAGATGACTTTAGCCCAATACAGGGACCTGTGCCCATAAGAGACTTAACTAGGCAATCAACTTCACTCATATGGTGGCTTATATTTTCTTTCGCACTATATGCCATATAACTATTCAAGACCTTCTTTGCATGTCTTCCATAGACCTCATGCATAAGATACTCTTGACATAGCCTCCATTATCTCATTAATGCATATCTTTTATGACCAAGCACTCAATCTAGATACATTAGTTTTTATACTGATTGATAGTGTATTATTCATTAATACACCAATTGAATGGTATCCCATTTGTCTTTAATTTTAGGCATTCCTAAAATTCATCCAACACGGAATGGCTTTTCCATATAGCCTTCACACATATTGGATATCCTATGGGCTAATGACTCATTATAACTATATGTACTCTGAACCCTTTTGAGAGCCAAACCCTTGGTCATGGGTAAGGGTGTCGATTGGGCTGGGCTGGGCTGAAGCCTGACATGTCAGGCTAGAAAAATAGTAGGGTTGGGCCAAATTTGGGCCCAAATTTCAGGCTCAAAGTTTTGTTCGGGTTGAGTTGGGACAGACTCACTTTCAACCCGAACTTAGCCTGGCCTAACTTGACCCGAAATGGGTATAAAATATGGTTTGGCCCGGCCTGGCCCAAAATTGGTATTGCTTAGCCCAATAGATATAAGACAGTTTTGGGCCCATTAGAAGCCCAAATTTAACTAATTAGGCATATTTTCAACGTATTAGAGATAATAAAGAGTCATTATCAGCCCAACTTTTAAAATGAACTTTAATAATCAAAATTTTAATTTATAAAGGAGCTTTAAGTTTGGGCCAGCCTAAACTCAGCCCAAATCCCATGATTTTAGAATGAGCTAACTACCTCAGGCCAAATTCATGCTCGGGTTGAGTTCGGGCAGACCTCGGCCTAGCCCAATACGGCCCGATTGATAGTCATGGGATTGACCACCACTTCTTTGGAGGGGAATGTTTTCAACCTTTCACATCTCTTTTCTCTAGTGTATCTTGTATATAGTGATAACTTATATCAATGTGTTTTTCCCCTACAACTATTTGTTCCACTTTTTATTAAAGAGGTAGCGGACTTATTATCACAAAACATATTGATTGTTCCATTAACCAACTCTCGTTTCAAGTCATTAATAAAGCACTCAATCCATATGGCATACATTGTTGCGGAACTACAAGCTATGCATTCTACCCTCATAATATATCTTACAACACACGTTTGTTTTTTGCTTCCCTAAGAAATTGCTCATCCTCTAAAAAGTATACATGACCGCTCGTAGACTTTCGGTCATATATATCTCCATAAAAATCTGCATCTAAGAATCCATATACTTCAAGTTCTTTCAATCCAAACCATAATCTCATTGTTTTGGTTTCTTGAAGATATCTAAATATTCTTTTAACAATCTGCCAATGTTTTCTCTCTAGATTGGATTGGAACTGACTAACCAATCCTACAACATATATGTATCAGGATGTGTACATGTCATTAAGTATATTAGGCTACCAACTATCTGTGTATATGGTTTATATTAAATATTCTTTATCTCTTGATCATCTTATGGTAACGTTGACTTGTCTAACTTCCATTCCTTGCTAATAAGTGTTGTCAAACTTTTACAATTTTCCATTTTAAACCTCTTCAGTACTTTTTCAAGATTTTTCTTGAAACAAATACAAAATTATGGATTCTTAATTTCTACTTATCTTATTCTCTAAGACATAGGATGTTGCACCCATGTCTTTCATCTTAAACTTAGATGCTAGATATGACTCCATCTTCACAATCATCTCTATATTTCCCGCTGCTAACAAAATATTATCCATATATAGAGACGAAGTTAATATCTTTGTATTTACTTTCCATGTGTGTATGCAATGTTCAAACCTTTGACCTCATAATCAAATACTAAAAAGTCAGATATTATTACGAAGAAGACTGGTTAAGCCCATACAGGGATTTCTTAAGGTAATAGACTGTCTCATCATTTACTTAGATTTTAAAACCTTTAGGTTGCTGCATATAGATGTCCTTTTTTCAAAATTTCCTTTAAAAGCACAATCTTGACATCTATTTGGAATAAATCTAGAACAATACTTTGCAACAATAACGATTAGAATCCTAATGGATACAAATTTTGTGACTAGTCTATATGTATTTGTAAAGTCTATCCTATGTTTCTATAAAAACCCTTCCACTACCAGCCTTGCCTTGTACTCATTCAATGTACTATCACTCTAGAATTTCTACGCTAAAACTCATTTTCATCATATTTCTTTTTTTCCTAATTAGAAAACCGGTTAGTACAAACATTCTTTTTTTCTCAATGTAACTTTAATTCTCCCTATATGACTACCAACCAGTCGATGACTTTTCTGAATCTTAAGCATTTCTACAGTTTTAGGCTCATCTGACAAAATACCTCCATAAGATCTATGTTGAGATATTTAGTCTATAAACATGGAGGATAACGGTCTACTCCTTTTCCTCCTACTAACCATAAGATGTTTAACTAAACAATTTGCTTCTGCTTGAACTTTTATTTTATTCTCATTTCTTTGAGAATCCTATATATTTTGCTTTGAAGTTCATGTTCATACTCATCTCATTACAATATATTCTCCAAATATCTAATTTTCTTGACATCTTTAAAGAAGACTTTATTTTTTATTTGGATCAGAACCTCTATTCTTAAAATATATCATATATCCAAATTAATTATTTAGATAACCTATGAATTTACATGCATATTGGTTAATCTTCAAGTTTATTCCTCAGGGGATTAGAAATTTGACATGAGTTGTATTAACCTAAATTCTTTAATTTGAGCTAATCTAATACTCATAAGGATTCGGCTTTCTTACCTTAGGAATGACCCAAATAAAATATTACATTGATGTACTAAAGTCTTTTCCTCGGAAAGTTGTATGAAGGTCACAAGGAGTCAACATTGATCTGACCAACTCCTAAAATGGGTCTAATTTCTTCTTTATACTACCCCATTGTATTCTGGTGTATATGGTATCATACTAAATTGTCATACACCATCTTCTATATAGAAATACTTATTTTATGAGGTGTGCACCCCACATCTATCACTATTCAAGGATTTAATAGGTCTACCCTTCCAAGTCTAACCACATTCCATTCCTTGAATTTTTCTAATGCTTTAGACTTATGTCAAAGTAACTATATACACCCATACTTAGATTAATCATCAACAAGAATTATAAAATATTCTATTTTTCTATATGTCTTGTTTTTAGTGGACTATGTATATCTCTGAATTATTTTCAATAATTCTAATGACTTCAATTTTTGACTAAATGGTTTCCTAGTCACCTTACCTTGAACACAAAACTATTAAATCTTAAATCCTATAACCTACAACCTCATGTATTAGACCATTCGTGTTCATCATGATCATTAGATCTCTTTCAATGTGTCCTAATATAGTGGAAGTTCTTGAATTGAATTTGTAAGATGTCTAGTAAAATCCTAAGTCGATCTACCATAGATTGATCATGAATCATTGAATGTTTACTATTTCTTAAGCTTGCTTCAATGACTTAGGATACTTATTCCAAAAGTGATTATCTATATCACACTTATAGCAAGTTTTTTTGATCCAATTTTTTTTTCCGTTCTTTTATAATTATCCTTAAACCTCTTTTTATAGGAGTTTCCATCATTTTATGAAAGCTTATTGTGATATCAAATGATGGGCTCTCATTTTGTTTCTTTTGAGAGTCAACATTGCTAGAAGGCCATGCCATTTAAGAGATATTACTAACCTTGAACTACTTATAGCTTTCTCTACTAAATCCAATGTGGGTTACCAGCCAATAATATCGCTTGGTTTATATAATCCAATACTTTGAATTACGCTCCTGTAGACATTTCGTTGTATTTATCCAAAAACATATCTATTTTTCCACAAAGCTATGTTTCCAGCACTAACGGACCTCTCCTATAGTTTTGAGATCTTTCTAAAAAGAAATGAGTTTAACTATCATATTACACAATATGGTGTCTTTAGTAAACTCATTATATTCTTCCCGTTTTTTCTTTCTTCCATGGTTATTATAGATTTTGGTGGCTTAAGCCAACATATTGTCTCCTACTATTCCTTCTACTTTACATCTTAGGTTTCAGGATTATTACCTCACGTTAGAGATATATAAACTGTTAAGTGATTGTTAATTCCAAGCCAAATGTATAATGTAAAGAGTGTGAGTAAAGTGTCAAGTCCTATATGTACTTTAACACAAATACATGGAGATGGAGAATATGACCAAGGGCGACATGAAGAAGATAAGCAAGACAATCCTTGCTCTCTTTAAACTTAGATCACAACAGGTAAATACAGGTAAGATGGTTGAATTTAAACCCCACATTGGGTGTAGGAGAATGGACCCTAAACCTTAGAGAAAAGTCCTCATTGGTTTCACTTTGATGCAAAAAATTTAATAACTATTTTAATGTGGAAGAAGCCAAAAAGGGAGACCAAAACCTAAATTGGGAGGCCTAGACCGGTCCACAAAATTGTAGACCGATCCACTTTTTGGCAGACCGGTCTGACCTAGACTAATTTGCAAAATTACGGACTGGTCTAGGAGTTTCGGGAATGAGCAAATTGGGGGACAAAAGTTCCTGACCGATCCAATAAAAGTGGACTGGTCCCGACTAGACTGAGCCGCTTTTGATATCATAGTCACATGTGCTTACTGAGATGCATAAAATCATATTGATTGAGTGAGTTTCTTTTACTATTATTAGAAGCATTTATTTTGCTTTATTATCAGCCTAGTGTAGAGACATTGTTTAATACTACATCTTATGATTTTATATAATCATTGTGCTTTTTTCGGAGACATCAGAAATGGATTTGACCCTCACTGGAGACACTAAGGGTGGTAGACACGTTTTCTGGAGACACCAAACGTAGATCATGTCAGTAGGGTTTTGTAAAATTTTCCTTGTAATCATTTGAATTGTTGATATAAAATTTATAGGCTCAGTGAGGAGCTTTTTGAGAGTGGATGTAGCCCCTGAAGTGGCTGAATCACTATGAACTTGGTGTTGTGTGTTAATTGTGTTTCTTGCACATTGTTTTCATTCATCTTGTGCTCATGATATGATTAATTAACCATTGATTAACTCAACAAAGTAATACACAAGCAATAAACATTCTAAACATATTATCTATTATAATAATTCATTGACAATATTTCAATTCTTGTTATTAAAGCACACATTTGGTTGAATTAGTGGTATTGCACAATGTTAGAAAATTACTATTGCTTGATTGAATAAAATAGA
Source organism: Platanus orientalis (assembly GCA_025762735.1). Classification (NCBI taxonomy): domain Eukaryota; kingdom Viridiplantae; phylum Streptophyta; class Magnoliopsida; order Proteales; family Platanaceae; genus Platanus; species Platanus orientalis. The sequence continues at coordinate 14,232 of JAOXJP010241192.1, read as the reverse complement.
AGAAAAGCATTGTCTTGATCTTAAATCTCTTAGAGTTAGTTAATATCAATTAGATTAAGAAGACAATACTTGCCCAAGCAAGGAAAATAAAAAAAAAACTAGGGAGATCCTATTCACCCCCCTCTAGGATCATTTAGAACTTCAAATTTCTTAAACATATAGTGGGTCTTATCACATATCAACAAGCATAACTTACTTTATCATATACAATAAATAATCCCTTTTACATATTATCTCTGTTACTTCAAAAGTAAACATATGTCAAATAAGTACAAGGAAAGCTGTGCAAATTGGTTGATGTATATTATTCTTTTTTGCATTGTGATGTGTTTAACTAAGGAAGAGATACCCAAAATGAGTGAGAAGAGCTGCTTGAAAAAGGAAAATGAGGTGGTGATGATGATGACAATGATGTTTCCTTAGAGGTGCAAAGGTGGAAGAATTTCATTTTCTATTTGATCAATTCATAATTTGAATTTTTTCTTTTACTAAAAAAGGGTAGGTAGCAAAGTTTATTGCTTCTCTAATCATCTATTAATCTTCTCATTATAAACAGAGCAAGTTAAAAAAACAGAAAATCGATAAAAAGGAATCAAACATGTGTGGTCTCTCTTGTAGATTGGCTTGGGTATATATGTACTCAGGTTTAACACAAGAATGTCAAATTAAGGGCTCAATTATTGTGTTAATCGTTATGATGGGTATAAGGATCTCTCTATTGAATGCTTATGCTTTATTTTTCAGTGTACCAGTTACATCTGACATGGTAAATAGGCTGAACAACTTGGAAAACTTGGGTGAGACAGTAGACTTGCCCGACCAAGTTAAAATTGACTTAATAGAATTTGTGGTTGAAGTCTTTGGGCTTTTGAAACACATACTAAAACATATTCCTCCATGTCTTTAGACAAGAAAAAAAGCTGAAACCTCATTAACAATTCCTCCAATATTGAAGTCAATAACAAAAATGAACTGTACTATACTAATGTGTTCAAGTCTACAACAATATGAAAGTCAAAAAGCCTTCCACTCCCAACTCAAGCTAGAGAACTTTACATCACAGTACACAGTGGTGCCTGCTTGGAAAATTGCCCACCTATTTCTTTTTTGTTGATAAATGATGATTAATTAAGAGAAAAGAAGGAGAGAAACAATACAAAGGGGGCACAAGGCTACCCTAAGAGATCTGGCATCACATTAGATATGAGAACATTCGGCAAGAAAACCCTCCATTTAGCAATTTTATCCGCCAAACCATTTCTCGATCTTGGAACATGGCTAATCCCCACATCAAGAATAACAATAAGATCCCTTATTTCATGAATAATGTGCCCATATTTCCAAGAGCTTGGGGATAAACCCGACCCCCAACCAATTACCACTGAAGAGTCCCCTTTCACCAAAGGCTGGAACAGGTTCAGAGCACGAATCTCCCACAGACCCATAAGGAGACCCATAACTTCGGCTTTGGTAGAATCCACTATACCCAAGGGACCCGCCACGATCGAGATTATGTCCCCTTTGAAATCCCAAATCACACACCCATCATCATTCAAGGCTTCTTTCATTTGTGTCTTCATCCGGCTTTATCAAAAAAAGCAAATTTTGGATAGCCTTTGGCCTTCGACGCATCTCAGCAATAGAGGTGCATTCTAAAGACATAGGTGGCACCTCCGCAAGAAACTTCCCTTGGTAGCGGACATCTTTGGTTTTTGATTTGGAACAGAAGAGATTTTTTATCTCTTCGTTACTCTGCTGGTCTGCTAGGTCTCTTGGACTCCTACTGTTAGCATCACATTCGTCAATTTCAGCCCCTTGATCCAACAAAAACCTAACTACTTCGATATTCCCATGAGAAATTGCTACATGTAGAGCAGTGTTTCTATCACGCTTTGGTTGTCTGATGTCTCCACCATAGCTCACAATCAGCTTGAGCAAGTCTAACTTATTTTTTTTCAGCAGCAATATAAGCAAACAAACCAACATCACCCGAAGTGATGTCCGCCCCATTGTCCAACAAAATTCTGGTCACTTGTTTGTGTCTCTTTGACATTGCCACCCATAGAGGAACAATTCCTGTTAAATCTGTACGAATAATAAAAAGAAAAAAAATGTAATAGTTTGGCAAGCCATTTAATGGAAAACCATAATAGAAAAAAACAAAACAAAACAAAAGCATGATAAAAAAAATACATGATTGTAATACAAGCCTTTCTATCGAGTAAATTCATGAGGTAGAATACCTCTACTGTCGGGGTCTGCATCATAATAGAGTAAAAGTAAGACACATTTTTCATTCCCTTTGGCCGCTGCTATATGCTGGTTATTTTCAAATAAAAATATAAAAACCAAATAAGAAATAGCTTTAAAAGAAACTAAAAAAAATATTGACTAGTATAAGAGAAGGAAAAGAAATGTACCAAAGCAGTGCACCCACTATGGTCAGACTCATTAGAGTCCAAACCCTTTCTTAAAAACCAATGCAATAATTTGTCATCTCCCAAGTTAGCTGCAATGCATAGGCTAAAAGGAATGTCGTTTCTACCAAGAATTAATTCAAACTCTATTTTCGATAAAAGTTCATGCATCAATCTTATTGGTTTGACTTCTTTCATATGCTACACCACATAAAAGATAAAAACATATTAGTGTTACACAACAAATTAGCTATAATCCCTTGAGCCTTATTCCATGTTACACAATATTAGCTATAAATAAACCACATTTAAAGACGTAGGTACTAGGAAAATGGCATTAAACATGTTGGCTTTACAAACCTGCAAAAAATTATTCATGATGATTAAGCAATCACTAGTGTTGGCTGCTCATATGATATTCAAAAACACATGACAACTCAACCTTAGCACTTTACACAATACTTTGGGATGGATAGTGAATAACTGGGGTCTGTTCAAAGCACCCCAAATTCACCACATATATCCCCTGATGTTGCCTCCCCAACCACCTACAACCACTCATTGGTCAGTCTCAAATAAAAGTTTTCTTTTTTGTGCAAAACAATGATTCATTTTCTCTAGAGTTTTCTAGTTACATATAGTTTAGTGCACTTACCATTTTAATTCTATTCTTTATTACCACAATATCCTGCAAGATATATTCCAATGTCAAAATCCAATATTTGTAAAAATGTAAGATTTACAAGAAGAAAAAATCCATAAATGTGCATATGCTTCAAGTCTAAGAGTAAGATGATAAATATCAATTACTTTAGTTCAATCTTACACATTGGAAACAATAAAAGACGAAAACCTAAAAAAAAGAAGTTTAAGTAATTACTGCAGCACCGGTGACCCAAATGTAAACATCAAGAGGTGGATCATTCTGCGTGATCACATCCACACCGGGTAGAAAATATTCACCCTTCATCTCTAATACCTTCATAGAATAAAAAATGTCAAGGTAAAGATAAACATCCTAGTGGTAGAAATTGAAAGTTTTGAGTTTTCATATTGTCTTACCAACTGTAAAAGGACATCACTTGATACCCCACGGAATAAGTATATCTTCTCCAATACAAAACGTGATATGCGCAACTAATTGGCTTTGGGTAAGGTACCGAAAATCTCCTGCAGCTCCAACCCCTCTAAGTCAATTCTACACTTCAGATGCAAATGAGAATATAACTTATCTTGCAGATTGACAGGGAGTTTCTGTGCGAGACTCGAAACCGCTCAAAGATTATCTCTTTGTAGTTCCACACAGACAAATAGACAATGTAAATAAGACAAGTCATACCCAACATAATCAACAAATCAGTAACTTGCAAAATATTAACCAATGGTAGATCACAAAATATCAAAGATCAATAGATTGTGAAAATCATTGTACAACATTCAGAACATATGCTTTCCAACATGACTAGTTGTTTTAACAATTTTCATTCATCTATACTTCATCCTAAATATAATATAAAGTAAGAAATGATCACTCACATATTGTACAATTTGACGAGTCCCATGATTAAACAAATCAGTCATGTTGCCAACTAAGTATGCCAAAAAACCAAGGTTGGAAAGCATGTAAAATATGTTGAAAAACATTTCCCGTGTAATCATGGCCAAATCACTATAGCCAACGGATGTCATGGTAGCAATGGACCAGTATATCGATGTCATATATTGGACCCAAAGACTTGCTTCACAAAATGGTCAATCGATACTTCAATCTGAGTAATTGAAGGGTTATGGTAATGTGCAGCAAGACGATAATAGAAGCAGCCACCACAGTGAACCCAAAAGATAGTTACCTGCAAAAACATCTCAAACCTAGTAAAGTAAGCTCTTTACAAAAGAATCATGTCATGAAAAAAAATATAGCTAAGACTCACACAGATAAGCTTAACCCATCGAACAAAAACATAATTGAAGTTTCTATCTCTCTCCAATCTGAAAAAAAAAAAAAAAAAAAGAATAAAGTGGAGAATTATGATCCTAAAATCCAAATTCTATTTTAATTGAAAATTTAGCAAGTTTATAAAACTCAGGGCTAGAAACCTACAATACCTGACAAATAAGAAATAAACTCTTCAGAGATGCCAGAGACGAAGCAAGATGAATATGACATATGAGTAGAAGGGTATTATGGATATAATATCAAAAATCAACCAAGATCCCATATATCCCCGAGCAATCAGCTTTGGGTTATCAATGAGGACGTATGTAGTTTTATCAAAGTATGTCCAACAAAAAAGGAAAGGAGAATATCAATAACAAATACCCCATTTACAACATTATCAACTATGAAGAAAGACCCTCCCTATCCCTCTGGAAATCCAATCTCGAATGGCGATACCTAAGCAATATAGCCAACCAGAATAGCCAAAATAGTTTCCCAAGCTCTACAAAATCAGTGCATCAAATTAAACTAAGACCACTTTTCTTTAAATACTAATGTCTCAACCAAAAACAATCATGAAAAAAAATGTAAATTATGGGGTCTCTAACAAGCTAATTCCCATCATTGAATGACCAAAAATTCAATTTTAAAGATATAAAAACCTTAAAATAAATCAATCAACCATGGTTTATGAACCATGAAAATATAACCTAACATAAAAAGAAATTTACATCACAATGGAATCTGAAACAAAATGATCAATACATCATTATGGAATTAATATGTGTGTGCAATATTTTCTATTAGAAAGAAAGAATATTTGTAATATCCAAGTCATCAAATAGTAATAAAGGAAAATGACCACAAAAGATATTATGGTAGTTGAAATCAATACAGTATGAATAAGATAATCAAGAAATCATGTAAAAGAGGGAACTACTGTAAAAAAGTGATGAAATGTTAGAAAATAAACACCTCATTCATTTCAACAGCAACAATGAATTTCTTGGGTATCATATGTGCTAGGAATGGGATTCCCATGTTTTTACAAGCCACGCTCATTAATCAACCTAGCATATAGCATCTTTACTCTTAAAAAAGAAAGGCAATCATCTAATTGGTGAACAAGGGAAAAAATAGCTGGGGCCTGTTACAAAGCACCCCAAATTCTAGCTCCCTTGGCTTTTGAGAATTGTGCTATCAGAGTTTGAGTTGCATTTGATGTTTGTTGGTAGCCTATTTTATGCGGGCAAGTGGTGAGAATATCATAGTCATTACTTTATAGATTTTTGTATATAGTGAAAGCTACTCTTCCACCACTTTGTTCATTACTAAATAGCGCTGGGAAATAAATAGAGGTCATATGGAGCCATCAACCATCATTAAAAAGCACTTGTACAACTAGGGATGGGACTAAGTCCGGTCTGGAGAAGTTGGAAAGTGTGGAACCAAAATAAAATCTCTGTTGGACTGAAATCGAGAGTATACTGGCAGCTTAAAGAATTTTAGAACTTCACCTCAAAAGGAATAGTAACACTCTTTAGGGCCTTGTAAGGTAGACGTTGAAAAGGTAAGAGGTGAAAGGAAAACTTGCCTTAATATGATTCAGGCATTAAAAATGACTGTTTCCCATGGATGGACCACAAATGAAAATCATAAAGGTGAGTTTGGAAAATAAAGCTATTATTTATTACTTGGTCGAAACCAAAACTCATAAAATGAACAACGTATGATTAATTAATGGTTGGATTTTGTAAAATAAACAATGTATGATTAATTAATGGTTGGGTTTCGTAAAATGAACAATGAATGATTAATTAATGGTTGGGTTAAGGGTGATAACTATGCACACTAAGTCAAAGTAGGAGAGACGGGGTTCATGAATAAATTGGCAGAAAGAGTGAACACCATATGTAAGGTATGGATGGGCGAGTAATGGTGATGTCTTGCAAGGCGCCAACAATTTGATGGTAGGGAATAGGTGATGCGGGAGAATACCATGTCAAGAGAAGAAGTTGGAAGACCATGGATAATCTTCTACGGACTGTCCAGTAGTGTAGAGTTAATTTTATATTTTTAGGGGTATTTTACAGTTATTTTAAGTCCTAAGGGGCTGAATTTAATAAGGCATGTTCACCAAGGGGTAGAATATGATTTTATTTTTAAAGGTATACTTGTAATGTCGCTTAAAAGCTATGAGATTTTTAGAGACTTAATGACTAGTCGTTGGGGGCATTTTTAGCTTTTTATGGGCTGCAACCTTAGCCCATGGGACCCACAAAAGTGGCTAGACAACAATCCCTTTATTTAACCTCTTGTGACTCTCTAAAGTCAACGAGGGGGCTCCACAATATGAGTAGCAAAATACCTCAAATATTAAGAATTTAGAGAATATTTGGGAGATATTTAAGGAACCCACAATATCAATTCATTAGTCCAATATTCTCCAAGATTGTGGAGAATATTTCGATATATTTTCTCAAAGATTGTGGAGAATATTTTGGGAAAATGATTAATATCTTGCAATGCCCAATAACTTGGCCAACAAGCCAAATATTATGCCAACCATGACACCTTTTTTTCTTTAAAAGTTTTTTATTATATGACAAGTCTATTTTAGTTAAAAGATCTAGAATATAGAATTTTAATTTATTTTATTTTCAATGTAATGCCTATTTAAAGGTCCTTCTATGTATGAAGTAAATCATTTAAAGAAGAATATTTGAAAAAGAAGACATGTGTGTTGAAATGGGTGTGGTGTCCCATGATTCTCTCTCCTCTTGGGGTGTGGTATCCCCTCTATACTCTTCTCCCCCATAAGTATTCTTTTCTTTCTTACTTACTTTTCTATCTTCCTATTTTTCTCTTTCTTTACTTTCTTTTTCTTCTTCTTTCCATGTTTTTGATTTTCGGGTTTCTTCTCATAAACCTAAAAAGAGCAAACTTATGGATATAATTTCACAAAACAAATCAACTCCAAATTTGACAAAATTTGGAACAGTGGTGCATCTTACACCCAAGATTCATGATGTTTGAGTGCAGAATTTTCCAATAAACGACTAAGGGTATTTTGGAAATTTCACACCACTACCCAAAATTTTCCAAAATTTGAATTTGGGTTCTCTTTTTTCTTTTAATTTGTATTTTCTTATAGACATATCCTACATTAGTAGGATCCAAGAATGGAGGGTCGGGTACAACTGGAAGAAACTCTTAGTGAAATTCGATATGGCATATGGTTTACAATTATCCATTGCCACACATTAGAAAATAAATTTCGCATACAAGGTTTGAGTGAAGAAGCCAGATGAACAAAGTTTAATTTCAATGCCCAGAATGTGATTGAGAGTGCCAAGGCTCTTCATGTCAAATTGTTGACGAAGACCAGTGACAAGTGAGGAAATAAACTCAAGGTTAGTAACCATGATCAAAATGTCATCCACATAGACAAGTGTAATGGTGATGGTGTTCCCAACATGGCAAACAAACAAGGAGTCAACCTTGCACATAATAAACCTGTTGAGGAGAAGAAAGGACGAAACTTCTCATACCATGCACGGGGTGCCTGGCGTAAACCATAGATAGATTTCCGGAGATGATATACATAGTTAGATATACATAGTCTGGATGAGCTGGATCAACAAAACCAAACAGCCAAGAAAAACTGTGGAAAGCTTGATGACGGGACTGAATAGATGGCCATGGAGAAAATCATTATGAACATCTAGTTGATGAATCAGCCGATTAAAATGCAAGGCCAGAGATATGACTATACAAACTATGAGACACTCAATGAAGAGACTGAATGTGTATTGAAAATTAACACCAGACTGTTGAAGATAACCCTTGGCAACTAAACATGCTTTATAACGAGATATGTTTCCTAAAGGATCTTTCTTGATCTTAAAGATCCACTTGCAACCGATAATCAAACGAGTAATTGGGGGGAGGAGCAAGTATCCACATCCCTTGGTTTTGAAGGGTTTGAAATTCTTAGGACATGGCCGAATGCCATTGTTCATAGTTAATAGCCTCAGAGAAGCATGAAGGCTCTATAAGAGGGCTTGAGGGTGATTGTGTAGCACGTATATAGAGTGGTTGTTTGGGCTTGAAGATCCTTGATTTAGACCAAGTGACCATTAGATGGGTAGAGGCAGGAATAGAAGGGTTAGTGATGCAAACATTGGAGAACACATGGGGCCACATTGGTCATAATGGGGTCCACACAAGGACATATGGGGGCACATGGAGGAACATCTTTGGGACACATGATTTACTTAATGCTTCATGAGTTAATAGTGTTTAGGATCTAGGTGGCATTTTAATTTTTTGTTTTTGGGTATTTTTGTAATAAGACATTATAAACAATGATATTTTAGTAACATTAGAGTCATCAAGTCAAAGTGGGGCCCTCTTAGAGTGTTTGTTGAAAACCCTAGAAGGGCTTGATTTTGATAGTTTTTATTTTAAGAAAGTCAATGTTTTAATGGTTTACAGTTTAGGAAAGTCTTAGGTAGCAAGTAAACTATTAATTTAGAAGTTACTAATTTGGTTTCTTGATATTTTCTTGAGTTTGTGAGTCTATATATATGGATGCACTTTTTTGTATTGGTATGATGGAAATTAATAAAATTTTGGCTGGTTTCTTGCTCTCCATGAATGAAACTCCTTCTCTTCTTCAAGTTTTTGGTGCCTAAACTTGAAGCCAAAGATAGTGATGTCCAAGGGCTTGTGAAGTAGGTGATTTCCCACACCAGACACTATTATTTTCTTATTTATTTTCTTCTTCTTCTTTGCTTTCCCTTTTTGCTGTTTTGCTGTCAAGTCCATCAAAGAACCATTATCAAAGGATCTCTTGCAACCCACCAGCCTGTAATTCTTTCCCCAAGCTTCCACTTAGTTGTTTCCCTTTGTTGAGACCCAATAAGATGTTCACTTGTACCTTACAACATCTATAGAAGTGAAACCTTGATGTTTTGAAGTTTTGAAAACCAAAAACTTTAACAATAACCCTTTGGTCGTCACAAAACAGTAAGCCTTTATGTTTTAGGTCTGAACCACAACTCTCTTCCTTCGGTACCTGACTACAGCCCTATACTTCTCCCTAACAGATCTAAACCTTCCGAACATAACTCTTTTAGTGGGACACCTGCTGGTTATCTATGGTCGTTTGTGATCAGTGCATACCACTTGTTTGGCCTTCTGAGAGAATATGTCGGTATTTATTCAGCTTCACAAGTCTGTGGGTCAGTGTTTTCATTCAATACGTTTTGTTTTTAGTGTTCTGAATGTCTCACCATGTGTTCTCGACTTTATATTTACTGATATAATTCCTTTTTACCCTGCCGTCCTATTACTCAAATTATGTTATACCAGACTAAGAAAGGCAAAACACTTGCTGATTTTAACACCTTGATTTTAGCCTCTGCTGCGCCCTTCTGATATTCCAGAAATAAGCAACTCATTGAACCCATTCAACCCTATTAAACAGCCCTAGAATACTTACGATTTTACCTTCATCAGTCCTTGTTATTTCAGAACCTGTTTAAGTCTGGAATCTGTTCAGAAACTAGACCTGAACACAGTCCATTATCAACTCTGTTTCAGCCTATAACCTGAGCCCATAAACCATATTGCTCTGCTATTTTCATTCCAAAATAGAACCTGTCCTAGTCCAAACAGTCCTAAAAATTCTTGCTGTTATAATCCCAAACCTAAACCTATAATTGCATTAACCTTTTGGTGTTTCTTTTTAGGTAGAAGAGCAATCTAGTCCAGACAAGGATTTCGACGAGGAATTCGCACTAGTGGCTAAGAAATTTAAAAAGTTATTTCACAAAAGTACAAGAGACTTTGGAAAGAAATTACCCTCCAAAAGAACAAAGGAAGAACCTCTTTGTGATGAAAGCAAAAGACATGGCTATTTTACAACTGATTGCACAAACAAGAAGAAAATATGGATAAGAACAAGGCCATGGAAGCTAGTTGGGATGAGGACTCAGACGAGTCTGATGATGAGCCATTGAGTAGTGATGACGAATCATCACTTAATGTAAAGGTTTTTGTGGTCTTCACGGAGATACCTATGGATGAATCATGTAGTGAAGAAGAAAGTGATGATGAAGAATGAAGACCTTCGAGAAGCTTTCGATAAGCATTATTTGGAGAGTACAGAATTAGAAAAAGCAAATTCTTAACTCAAAAAGGAAAAGAAGAAACTTGTAGAAAAATTGAAAAATAAGGAAAACACCAACTTATTAAAATAAAATGAGGAATTGAAAGATAAAATCATTGCCAAAAGATGAAGTTACACAAACCAAATTTAGTAAAAACCAAAAAAAAAAAAAAAAACAAGACAAGAAGAGACTAGTTGAAACATGTGCAACTAACAAGCAAATCTATTGGATTAGAAAATCAAGCAAAAACCTTAGAGGAGCATAAAAGAAAATCTCTAACTCTCCTTGCCCAAGATAACGAGAAATTCGAAAGAATATACACTATGGGCAAAGAATGGAGATAGACGGGGGAATGGATATAAATCAGAGGATTCAATATCCAACTCACCTACCTATGACAAAGGTGCAAAAATTGCCTATGCCAAAGGCAAACAGAAAGCTAGGGCAGCCATGCAGAGCCCCTCTTAGACCCGAGACTGCATACATAAGGAAGGGTCTTAGCTATGTTGAAAAAGGAAAAGCCATATTAATAGCATCATCTTCTAAGCAAACAACTTCTCATGCTAAAGGAGGGGTCCAAGACCAAAAAGGGAAAGAGAAGAGCTACTCCAAGATGATATCAGCATCAACTTCAAAAGGTCCTCAAATCACTTACTACTATTGCGGGTTCATAAGACATGCAGTTTGAATGTAAAAAGAGGTTGAATGACTAAAATATCAAAATTTTCAAACCTTAAAGAACAAGGAATATGAAAGAAGACAAAACAAAAAGGAATTCTTTAAGAAAATTGAAAACATGAACCTTAAACGTAAAATGCAATTAGAACTGAAAAGTTCCAAACCCAAACAAGTTTGGGTAAAGAAGATGTGGGTTAAAAAGGATAACCTCAAATGTCTATTGATTCACACAACTCTTAGCACTTCAAGAAAGTATCTTGGCAGTGGATGTTCTAGACACATGACATGAGATAGGTTTCTATTATGTCATTTTGAGGAAAAGCAAGAAGGTAGTGTCAATTTTGGAGACGGGAACTTTGCCAAGATCCTTGGCAAAGGGACTATTGAAGCACCTGGTAATCTAAAATTAAATGATGTTCTATATGTGTAAAAGGCTTAAAGTATAACTTGCTAAGTATCAGTCAAATCTATGATATAATCTATGCAGTCAACTTTGCAAAGGACTATTACGAGATAAAGGGCAGGAAAGATGACAATAAGTCTTGCCAAAGGAATAAGAACAAGAGACAACTGCTACATCCTACAGTTTGGTAGTTCGAATGCATGTTTGATATCTACATAAAGACTTGTCCAGATTAAGAGAACTAATGAAAGGCTTGCATAAATTGGACAAACATGACAATTCAATTTATAGTGGATGCCAATTAGACAAACAATCTAGAGTGTTTCATATGAAGGTATCACAAATAGGAACCTCAAGACCGTTGGAATTACTACACATGTATTTATTGGGTCCAACTAGGACTGAGAACCTTGGTGGAATAAGAAACTTCCTAGTTGTGGAAGATGATTTTTCTAGGTAGACATGGGTTGCCTTCCTAGGAGAAAAATCGAAGGCTTTTGATGAGTTCAACTAAGATTTGTATTTAAATACAAAAAAACTTTCAATCAAAAAGATTAGAAGTGACCATGGTGGTGAGTTTTTGAAAACCATAAATTTCTAGATAGGTGTACTGAACTAGGAGTCAAACATGAGTTCTCAGCTCCCAAAATGCCCCAACAAAATGGGGTGGGTGAAAGAAAGAATAGGATGCTTCAAGACATGCAAGCGTTATGTTAACAAGCAAGAACCATATTAAGAGGTTTTGGGCAAAAGCAAATAACATTGCTTGCTATATGATTAACAGAGTGTACTTAAGCCCGACACCTCAAAAAGAACATATGAGATATGGAATGACAAGAAGCCCATCGTAAAGTACTTTAGAGTATTTGGGAGTACTTGCTACATCCTAAGAGATAGGGAGAATCTGAGAAAAGTCGATCCCAAAAGTGAAGAAGCGATTTTCTTTGGTTACTCTACTAGAAGTAGGCCTACGGAGTTTTTAATAAAAGAACTCTAAGCAAGGAAGAGTCAATCAATGTTCTCATTGATGACCACACGAAAGGCCAAGCTGAAGTAATGGAAGAACTTAAACATCATCATAAAGTAGAAGTACTCAAGAAGGATACTTTTACTCAAGACTCCTATAGTGAATCTGAAGATGAAATTGAAGAAAGTGAAGAACATTCTAAAGAGAAAAGAATCACCAAATGACACTCCACAAAAGATTTAATAGGAGATCCAGAGGCTGGAGTGAAAACAAGAAAGAAAGTTGAAAACATTATCAGTCATTTGTGTTTCACCTCCAAGATACAATCCAAGAAGTTCAAGAAAGCTCTTGGGGATCCAAATTGGATTGTTTCCATACAAGAAGAGCTATATCAATTTGTTAGAAATGACAATTGATACCTAATGGAAAGACTAAAAGATAAAAACGTTATAGATACTAAATGGATATTGAAAAACAAGCTTGACGAGTATGGTACAATTATTAGAAATAATGCTAGATTAGTGGCGAGGGTCTATGCATAGATTGAAGGAATTGATTTGGAGGAAACTTTTGTCACGGTTGCCAGATCAGAAACCATAATTGTCCAATATATATTATTTTAAATTTAAAATATTTCAAATGAACATTAAAAGTGTCTTTCTAAATGACAGAATAAGTATATGTGGAACAACTCGAAGGGTATGTTGATCCACACTTGCCCAACCATGTTTCTAAGTTGAAGAAAACCTTATATGGACTAAAATAAGCTTCAAGAACTTGGTATGAGAAGCTGACAAGCTTCCTTCTAGACAACGATTTTGATAAGGGGAGTGATGCGGACAACATCATGCAACTTATGTATGTACCATCACATAAGAGGGTAAGATTTAAATTTACATGTTATGTGGGATCAATTCCAATTTTGTAAAGGGTGGGTAATTTTGTAATAAAGCCAACAGTGTCATGTTTAGTTTAGTTTTTTTTTTGGTTTTTAGTTATAATCTCGTTTTTCACTTTGGACCCAGTTTTCTATGACCAAAACTGAAAAATCAAGGTATGTTCTGATATCAATTGAAATTCCAAAATGGATCCTAGAGGGGGGTGAATAGGATCTTCATAAAATATTTAAAAATTCTTTTAAATCGATTATTATTTTTAAATAAGTTATTCAACCCCAATTTAATTTACTTAATTTTTTAAAATTAAAATGCAACAAAAATTCTTTTAATTAAGTAAATTACTTTTCTATGAATTTATCATAGACCACAGGGCTCCGTCATGCACTAAAGTGTTACCTATAGCAGAGCGGGAATAGGGCTTATAAATTCCCTAACATTGGTTGATTAGTCTTTTTATAATCATCTTAGTTAGATTCATTTAGTGCATTGGGCTATTTTGCATAACCATAAACATAAACAATAATGATAACAAGCAACCAAATCACAACACCACAAATTTATAGTGGTTTGGCCCTCCGGCATACGTCCATTCTCTAACCGGCTCTCCCAAGCTGATTTAATTTTTATTAATAGTTATCCTAAACTATTATATGTAAATTAATAAACCTTAAATTTACTTACAAGTAACAAAGAATTCACTCACTTGTAAGTGCGCTCCCAATAACTTCGATGAACACGCTCTATTCAGTGACT
>JAOXJP010241181.1:0-23177 GCA_025762735.1 Platanus orientalis | reverse complement strand
CCAATCCAATGGCTAATAGATTTAGGCATAAGGTGTGAATGCATTAAATGCCATTAATGAGCTAAGGTTGAAAAGTCCTAGCTCATTAATGAATATTTAATGCTTTTAGGGTTTTTGAACCTTCACTATGTCGTCAACCCTTGTGAGCTCTCGAGCTCGGAATTCAGCAAACTCAGTGTCTACTTTCAAAGTCACAGATATTCTGATCATGCTGGACCAGTTAGAACCAAATTATGATAAGGTCAAAGGGCTTAAATCAGGGTTTTTTTACCTAAAAAGCCCTCAAATGTACTTTAACAAGGTAAGATAGTAAAATTGATCCTAGAAATTGTCAGGTGAAAGATGGCCCCTGGTCCAGGTGAGCCATAGCCTCTAACTACGTTGAATTACGATGTCCGAGCAGAAAACTGAGTCAAAAACCCTTTTTTGGGCAATTGGAGAACTTTGGACTGAAGATGCTATTGGATTTTCTGTAGATCTCTGCTATAGGCCTTGTTTGGGGGATTTGAAGCTTAAGGAGTCTCAGAGTTATAGGAATTAATAGACTGACCACTGGATTCCTGAGCAATTGCGAGAGGATTTTCGAAGCAGGGTCACTCGGAGAGATAAGGTTTCTGTAGCTGCTCGAAGGCTAGTGAAATTGAGTTGCTGAACATTCTTTGATGCTTGAGTTTATGAAATGGTCTTTCAAAGGCAGGGGTGAAACTGAGAAAATGGGCTTGACCTTGCTGCATTCTAAGTCTGGGAAAATTTCTAAGGGCATTCCGTGTGCCAAATACAAACGAAAAGTGCTTTGTTTTGGTTTAAGTAGAAATGATGGTTAGGAATACAAGGTTTTTATAATCTAGTAAAACTTTGATACTCTGGAGGTTTTAGATTTACTGTGGGATAGCCACTAATAGATTAAATTTTTGAGTTTGGGTGAACTCCCAGGAGTTGGTTGAGCACCTGATTTTTTGCTCTTTTTGGAGTATTTGAGGGAATCTAAACATATAAGTCCCACGAAAGCTCATGTTCCTTAAACATTTTTTCAAAGGCCATGCGATTCTGGAGAGATGAACATCAACTGATCCTTATTTAGAGGTCTAGAGAACATTTTGGCCCCATTTGAGTGAAATGCAGCTAAACAGCTTTTTGATCTCTTTGGGAAGATTTGAGATTTTACATGGGTTTGAGATTTTGAAGTTCTTTTCTCAGACCTGGAGATTTGAAGCTAAAGTCAAGGCTGAGATATGGCGATTGACCTTTTTGGATTCAAAGATCCGTTGAATCTTTGAAAGCTCTTTCAAGGGTTATTTATTGGTTAGGTTTATCATAAGTTAAGAAATTGGTTGTTGCCATTCTCAAGCAACATCTACTCTGTGATGAGTTTCTCAGAATTGGGAGAATTAGGGATGCATAGGACTTATAATTACACCATTTAAGTAACGGGAGAAGCTTTGGGGATCCTTTGAGGGTCTAGGGGTAAATTCTTTGAAGTAAAAAGGGTAAAATGGTAATTTTTTGTCTACAGGTTAAAAAATATGGAAATGAGAATTCTTTGCCTATGATGCTTCATGACAAAGAAAGCTTATGTAGGAGAGCAAAATTTTGGGATCTGAGTGGTAGATAATGAGTTCTAGGCTTTTGAAGGTAAAAGGGCAAAATGGTAAATTTTCCACCTCTGATGCTTTATTGAAAAATTGTAGATAACATGGTTAGAGCTCTTAAATGTGCACCCTTAAAGTCCTATTGATGTTTTTGTGAAGGATTAGGGTGTAACCTGAAATGGTGTATTTGGACTGTAACAAGGTGCTTTAACTATCCATTTGTGACTAAAATATCTGGAAAGACTTCTCTAGGAATGCCTAACCTCCTAAAGTCCAGGTTTACTCTTCCTAAACCAAGGGTGCTTAGAGTCTTGATGCCTAAATGTTGTCATGCTATCCTTATTCTATCAACTGACACAAGTCAAAATTTGGGTGCTGATAACCGCGAGCTTTCAACTCCGCCGGCATGAGACTAGAAGTCAATTGATAGCAAGTGTCAAAACACCGAGAACTTCATCAAGAGAACTGCCAATCACTGTAAGAGCCATGGGGGCCTCTCCTGTTAAGTTCCACAATTGGAAAGCCATACCCTCCACATGTGGACGTAGTACCCTTTCCACCAAAATTTGTCTAGCCTCATTTCAATACATTTAGTAGAATGACATGCCCTAAGCAGCATATTGCTCACTTTGAATCCCGATGCGGTGCTATTGCCTAACATGGAAACTTATTGCTAAAGTTGTTTGTCCAATCACTAGACGGGGTTATATTTACATGGTATTCAAATTTGAAACTTTATTCTATTCTAGATTGGGACTTGATGAAATGAGAATTTGTACAGCAGTTCCATGGCACTTATAACCCTATGAAGCTATATGAATTTCTTAGTAAAAAACAACGAGATAATGAGTTGGTGGTGGACTTTATTAACAGGTGGAAGAATGTCTTACGCTTGTGAAAATGCACCTCCTCTCAAAACACTCCTCGAGATGTGTCTACAAAATATAGCATTCAAACTTTATCTCCATCTCACGGCACGAAAGTACTCTGGGTTCAATGACTTAATATCCAAGGCATTTGCTCTATAAAAGAGATTAGTAGAACATAAACGTGAGAGAAAAGGAAAGGTGGTGGTTAATAAGATGGAATCCACTATGCTAGTCACTAAGAAGCCAACTACCAAACTAAAAGTCAAGTATACTATAGAAACAACCAAGCTAGCCACAACAGAGCAAGAAGCTCTTCCTAAGAAACTTAGCATAAAAGAACGACAAGAGTTGGCATATACATTTCATCTTGATAATTTAAAAAGGTTTTTCAAACAAACAATCCAATCTCAGGATATCATACTCCTTGAATCAAAGAGACCCGCAGAAGCTAACAAAGTTAATGATCCAAAATACTGTAAGTATCATTGTATTATAGGTTACACCTTGTAAGATTGCTTCTTGTTTAAGGATAAGTTTCAAGAATTAATTGACAAAAAAATTATGGAGCTGGACCCAGGTATGAGGGCCGTGACCACAAACGCTGTCTTTATTGATAATAATATGATCAACCTCATGAATCCTCAGGATAACAGAGATGATGATGATGATGGAGACGACTGGGTTATATTTGAGAGCAAAGCTACACGCATGAGTAGGCTACAGTTTGCTAAAACAGGGGTACAATAGGTACATAACCCTGCTAAATGTACTCGAAGAAAGCCATTATGCATGAAGGGGGTAACCAAGAAAAAGGGAAAAGTTCTCAAAGTCAAGGCTTCTCAACCACTGATTCATGAGAATGACTTGTTAAAATAATCCACGTGATTGCTGGTGACATTGAAAGAATTTATGCCTGAAGACTTGCTTCAGCCTCCGGTCATTATTTTCCACATGGCATCGACTATACATGATAGTAATCCTCACCCACCTAGCTAGGGACACGTAACCCAAAAATAGTACCACGTGGGTCGACAATATTGATTGATTGGCTCCATAATAACTTAACATACTAGGACCACTCAAAAGGATTAACTATCCCAATTGTATGGTTCAGGTGTAATACTGATAGTGTTTCTAGTACATTGGCAAACTTTATACATGACCCACCATTTCGCCCTGCGAGAATTACTCACCTGCCCATAACTCCATGGAAATACATATATTTCTAGAATGTGTTAAACAAGTTTAAGGTTGTTTGTTGGGATAAGGCTATTTGTTGTTGTTGTTGTGTTAAACAAGTTTAAGTGACTAGCCTTTCCTTTCCATCAAGTCGGATATGTGGCGACATTTCCCCCAGGATTTAAGGTCTCTCTGTTCGCCATTTTCTCAAATGAAGACTATCAGTGTTTGCGGCATCATTTGTTCAAGTTCATGATATCATGCAAAGAAGTGATGTACAATGATAATTTGTTGTTATGACTATTTCCACTCTCCCTAGATGGTCCGCCTTTAGACTGGTATATGGACTTAGCACCATAAGCATACTTTCTTGGGGTTACCTTATTGAAACGTTTATCCATGAATTCATGAAGTCGGGCATGGAACCCTGCGATCCTTGGAATACGGATTCGTTGAGATAACCTCCTCAACAACAAACATACAAAGGATTTGTAGGTCCCCCAGATCAAATTATTACCTAAGTGCTAGACTCATGAAGGTTCGACGAGTTAAGGCAGCCTATCAGAAACGAAGTATTTCTTACTCAGTTTCTTGATGGGTACCAGCTTCCTCCAATCACATTATACATAAGAGATGGAGATCTGCATTATCACACCAGTCGGTCTCCTTGGACTCATATGCCTTTGAATAGTACTTAAATTTATCATCTTGTCATATCTCTTTGTTGCCA
Organism: Platanus orientalis; assembly: GCA_025762735.1. NCBI lineage: Eukaryota > Viridiplantae > Streptophyta > Magnoliopsida > Proteales > Platanaceae > Platanus > Platanus orientalis. Next base: position 18,810 of record JAOXJP010241181.1, on the reverse strand, counting down.
ATGATCACTTTTATCGCCATTAAAGGGCATATAGGAATGATCTCCGATACATACAAAGTGTGGTACAATTTTTGCCTCAAGATCAATGGGATGTCGACATGGATGCCAACGAATCCTCCACTTCAGTGGATAAAGATAATGATGCCCCAAATCTATGGCAAACCCCCCATCGTGACTTATCTATGCAAGATATGCCACCCCTGGTCTTTGACTCGGCTCCGATGGTGACAATTCTATCTTTGTCACTACATCTTAAGATTTTTCCAAAGATGAGATGCCTACCCATCGACAGATAAAGGTTTACAATGTTACAAAACTTAGAATTACTACCCCTGTAGAAGGACGTCAACAGCATACTCAGTACGTCAACCAAGTTAAGTTACAATCGAAAAAATAAATACCACCACGGGGCCCCACCACCAATCAACAAGCTGATACAATGAAAAAGGCCGCCATAGAAACCGAACACAACAAGGCTATCAAGAAGACGAATAATCTTATTATATATGATGTAATGACACATCTAAAGATCTTATCATTATTAACTATTTATGATGCCCTCTGTATGTCATCAGAGTAGAGGGTCTCCATGACGTATGCACTGACTCACCCAGATGAGTTCGCTATAAATGACAAGGTTGCTAGAGCTTCTTAGCAAACAACGACACGAGAAGGGTTATGTATGCCCATAGTTACTTTTGAGGATACTAATCAGTATTCTGATGATCCTCGCCACAATAGACCATTATTCATCACAGGTACTATTGATAATCAACCCGTGTCTAGGGTAATGATTGATGGTGGTTCAGCGGTAAACATTCTCCAGCGAAAACATTGGGCTATCTAGGGGTTGATTTGTCTAAGCTTAAGTCCAGTACTCTTGTTATTTAAGGTTTCAATCAGAATGAGTAGCATCCTCTTGAATTTGTCAGGTTGAGAACCAAGTTTGGCCACATAGAAGATTGGACACCTTTTTATATCATTGATACAAATACCACCTATAACGCCCTCATCGGGTGGCCATGGATGCATAAATTTCAGGTCATTCTATCTACATACCATCAGTGTATTAAATATCCATGGAAGGACACTCAGAGCACTATAGTAGCTAACAATAACCCATTTCAAGCAGCGGACGCCTACTTTGCTGATGCCATGTATTATCAAAAAATTGATTCCTGGGAAGTATTACACCATACTCTAGGGAATAACAATGACAATAGTGTAAAGCTGTGAAAGCTTAAAGTACAACATGGTGTCAAGGCAACCAAGGACAAACCAACCTTGCTACCAGATATGGTGGAGCAAAATTTTGTCTTTCCATTAGCACAATTGTTAGTAATACGGGTTGATTCTTATCGATCACCCTCTATTTTCCTCCCTGAAGGCCCTATTCAATCAAAAGGTCATTCTGGTCCCATATCAGAAAGAGAGCTCAAAGATGCAAGCAACTTGTTGCCACACATAAAACTAGCTCCCCAATTGCTCCAGAGCTGTGGTTTTGACCGACAGGGGAAATAAAAAAACTCTTATAAGGGTAAGGAAGTTTTAACTTAATAGTTCGAATGCCTACTCCTTTACTCTAAGAACAAAGATAACACAAGAGGGTTAGGCAGGCAACCCACCAAGTTAAAAGTTTCCTCCCATGTGATAACAACATACGGGATTGACTTACTGGAAGATTCCCCCTTTGAATGCCTATTTGTGGAGACATAGTCACCATCCTCTAAAGATTTTATTATGGGGTCAGTCATGCCCGCACCTCTGAAACTTGAAGATGGAGGCCAAGCAACAGTCGACGATTTCATCAGCACGCGCCTTTCCTCAGAAGAAAAGATGCAGTACCTTGAATTTCTTTAAAAAAAAGGTTGTATTTGCCTAGAACTACTTCGAGATGACAGGATTGGATCCCAACATGGCAGTTCACCATCTTGCGATCGATCCTTCTCAGCAGCCCATCAAACAACACCCACGTAAGGCTAGACATGACATTGCTAATAAAATAAAAGGGGAAGTGGATAAACTGTTGAAAGCCAGATTCATTCATAAGGTTCGATACCCAAAATAGCTCACCAATATTGTACTTGTACAAAAATGAATGGTCAGATCAGGGTATGTATAGACTATAGGGACCTTAATAGTGTATGCCTGAAAGATTTATCGTTACTCCTTACCGAGTTATTGGTAGATGTCACCACGAGATACGAAGCCCTCTCTTTTATGAATGGGTATTCGGGATACAACCAGATCCAAATGGCTCCTAAAGATGAAGAGGCCACAACATTCCATACACTAATTGGAATATTTTGCTACAGGGTTATGCCTTTTGGATTGAAGAACACTAGTGCCACTTACCAAAGGACAATGACCTACATATTTGATGACCTCCTATATGACACAGTTGAATGCTATATCGATGATTTGATCGTTAAGATGAAACTTGGATAACATCATATCGCCAATCTAGATCGGGTTTTTCAAAGGCTTCGTCGCTATAATTTAAAAATGAATCCGCTCAAATGTGCTTTTGGTGTTTCTTTTGGATGATTCCTTTGATTTGTCGTTCGACATAGGGGAAATGAAATAGATCCCAAGAAGATTACCACCATAGTTGAAATGCTAACACCACAGAATATCTTTGAGCTCAAAAGGCTCCAAGGCAGACTTGCATACATTCGCTAATTCATTTCAAATCTTTCTGGACATTGCCAACCCTTTTCAAGATTGATGAAAAAGGGAGTTCCTTTTGTATAGGACCAAGCTTGTCAAAATGATTTTGACAGTATAAAACAATATCTATTGAACCAATTAATACTCATGAGCCCGATTCTAGGTAAATTGCTACTATTATATGTGGCAGCTATGGAATCATCCCTGGGGGCGTTACTTGCCCAACACAATGAAGAAGGCAAGGAGCATGCCTTATATTATCTGCTTACTACATCGGTGCATCTTATATTAAGAGCCAACCCATTGGAATATGTCATGAGTCAGCCCTCTATTCAAGGACATATTGCCAAATGGACCATCCTCCTCTTTGAGTTCGACATCCATTATGTTTCACAACGAGTAGTTAAAGGCCAAGCTCTCATAAATTTTCTAGCTGCACAACCAATACTTGACAGTTTCTCTCTTTAATTAGATTTACCTGATGAAAACGTTATGCAGGTGCAAATAAAGAAAGATTGAGAAATGTTTTTCGATGAAGCATCTCGAGGACCAACAAGTGCCCCAGGAGACAATACAGATAAATCTTCAGATATCGGCATCTTGTTTGTCACCCTAGATAATGGTATCATTATGCATTCCCTCACGCTAACTGAGGGATACTCAAATAATGAAATCGAGTATGAGGCATTGATCGTAGGGCTTGAGCTGGCCCTAGAAATCCTTATTATGATCTCATGCTCTACGGGGATTCAAAACTCGTCATCCGCCAAATGAATGGACTTTATCTTATTAAAAAGCCGAGTTTAACACCTTTCTTCCAAAGGGCCAATGATTTGGCCAAATTGTTCTGATGCTTGCAAATACAACATGTTAGAAGAGACCATAATGGACAAGTCAATGCATTGACTAGCTTGGCCATATCTCTCACACATCCAAGGGATGACTACCTTACCATTTATATTGGAGAAAGAAGGGTCGTTTCCCCACTATTTGACACCAATAAGGAGGACGTCCTCCTCATTTGCAATACTAACTTACAAGAGATCGATGCACAGTAAGGTGCCAACGACAAGTTAAACTTAGGTGAGGGAGATTGACATGAGCCCCTCATTCAACATCTCTTGGATAGGAGGGAGCCAGCTGACCTTATCAAGCACGCTGAAATATGATGACACATTCCTCAATTCACTCTACAAGGCAACCAATTATATAGGTGGTCACTAAACGGCATATTATTGCGATGTTTATCAATCGATGAGGAAAACAAAGTAATGAATGAAGTGCATGCTAGTGTATGTGGAGGACACTAAGGCCTAAGTTGCAATATCAGTTGAAAAGGCTCGGCTACTACTAGCCAACAATGGTAGTCGATTATATTGAATACGCCAAATGGTGTCGTGTTTGCCAATTACATGGCAATTATGGACATGTGCCTATGGAACCACTCTACACTACCTCTTGTTCTTGGCCATTTTCTAAGTGGGGAATGGATATAGTAGGACCCATCATGCCATCTTCCACCAAAGGGCATCGCTACATCCTCGCCGCAATAGATTACTTCTCTAAATGGCGGAGGCCATCACCTTACAAGAAATCAAGGCTTCTGACATAGTTTGGTTTGTTAAGGTCCATCTCATATACAAGTTTGGTGTCTCTAATCATATAACTACTGACAATGGGCAGCCGTTTGTCAGTTCACCTTTGTACCGACTCATGGAAAAATATAACATTGATTTGGAGTATTCTTTGTACTATTATCCTCAGGCTAATGGTTTAGTAGAAGCCTTCAACAAGACTCTCTATAAAATCATAAAGAAGATAGTCTCTAGACATAAAAAGGACTGGCATGAATGCTTATATGAAATGCTTTGGGCATATTGTACTACCTTTCGTACACCAACGCAAGCAACCCCTTATTCCCTCGTGTTTGGGGCAGTGGCTGTTCTGCTAGTTGAAATTCAAGTCCCATCACTATGAGTTACAATACAAGATGACTTGACCAACATCGAGGCTGCCAAGATCCATCTTTCAAAGCTTGAGACTCTTGATGAATCCAGGCTTGCTGCTTAACAACACATAGAATTGTATCAAGCCTACATGGAAAAGGCTTACAACAAGAAGGTCAAACTTTGCTCCATCATAAAGGGTGAACTCATCCTCCTTGCACGATCACCACTTGACCCTAACAAAAGAAAAAAAGGTAAATTTGCTTCCAAGTGGGATGACCCAAATGCCGTTGAAAAGGCTTATCCTCATGGCGCCTACCTCCTCTAGGATGTTAAGGGAAACCAGATTCTCCCTGTCACTAATGCTAAGTTCTTGAAGAAGTACTATCCCTAAATGATAGTCATGGGGTTTTAAGGAACTAAGTCGATTTGATCCTATTTAACATAGGTACGTAGGTAGTTTGGGTTTCTCTATGGCTCAGATGTAACCACAAACCTCAAAAAAAAAAAACTATGCTGATCTCATTAAAAACCAGCAATGGTAGTGAGATGCAAAATCTAAGCAACCCCCAGTCTTAAGTTAAGGGATCTTAAGGGAAAAAATGGATATGTAATAAATAAAGCGTGATAGAAAGGGTGTGGTGAAAACCCGTATGGGCACTACGAGTAAAAGAATCAAATTATGATAAAAGAAAATTTTCGCTAATCTCATTAAAAACCAACATTGGCAATGTGATGCAACAATAAGGTGAACCCTAGACCTAGTGGGCGACAATAATGCCTAAAATCTCATAATCAAACTATAACAGGCTTGATCATGTTTCAGGGTATGTAGACAGCCTACCATAACAAGACAGACGCATCCCCCTTTATAAATTAAACCCAAATTTCTCATTGAGAACCATATCATTCCGTCACTTCATTGCATGATAAATTTCTCAAGGGGGGAGGGGGTACATGCTCAAAAGTCCTAACTTTTCTGAGACCTTTTTTTAGAACTTCACTTTGCTTCAACAAACAAGGTACATAAATAAAATTAATTTAATAAAAGTTTTTTTATAATGGAGTAAAGAATACAATGATAGGCACCCTACCCCATGTTTCCTTGCACCTTCAGTCCCTTGCTACATCAGGACGAATAAATCCTAAGAGCTTTGTATGCAACGTAGGCAACACCTCTACATTTTCTTCCAGGGCAGCATCTACCGCATCAACATCTGATTGTGCCACCTTGAGATTATATATGGTCTCCGTAAAGACTCCACTGTGCCGATTGCTCACTCAACTCATTAGTTCACCCTTGCAACGATCTACTACATAGATGGTACGACGAATTGAGTTGCCCATATGGTTGACGAACCTCTTGTGGGATTCCAGACAATTCATCACCTTGTTATAGTGCTCTTTCAATGCTTCCATCTGAGCCATCAACTCATTAGCATCCTTCACCAACAGAGCAATCTCCTCTAGCACATAGGTTTATTGAGCATTTAAGTTGGCCATTCTGATCTCTCCATCCCGAAGGCACAAGTGGACATTGTGCCCTGGCCCTTTTAGCATTTTGATATCTTTTGCTTCTAAGTTTCAAATAAAGAATTAAGGAGACATTCTACGGTGCCTCTAAACTTGGAGTTATATACGCGAGTTTCTATGCGAGCCAACACATTCATGATTTCTTCCCGGATGGTAGGAAGATAAGCCTCTTCAGTAGATATACCAACTAAATGCCTGATAAATGCGTCCCGCTCCCTATGAGCCTTGTTAACCCGCACCTCTACTTCATCAGCAGTAGGTGCCATTACCACTTTTGTAGAATCAGCATAGTTAGATTATGGTAACCAGAGGTATCAATTACTATGATGAATGAAACGTTTAATGGTTACTATACTCAAACAAGAATACAAGATCTCCCTCTCTGGTTGAGGAAGGTTAGTTATGCCTTGCTCATGATTGTGATGACTCTCTAACCTCAGGAACACTGATTGACCTTCTCTTCAGAGCCATCTTGCCACACAAAAAAAAAATAAAATAAAAAGACAATTAGTACATTTGAGTAAAGGACTCTCCCTATGAAGTTTTGCCTTCTTGGATATGTAACATGAGGCCCCCTTACCAATTCGGTCATCAAAATCTAAAGGAATGAGAACTGTTATGGGCATGACCCTCTTATTTATAAACATACGAATAACCATGATTCTCTTTGGAAAAGGTGTCTCAAAAAGAGAGCAAAAACAACGCGTCCATCCTACTACAATGATTCGAGTCTAAAACGACACAAACAATGCTTCTATCCTATTACAACGGTTCGAGTTTAAAATGACACAAATAACGTGCCTCTTCCAAAACAATGGTTTGATGTCGTTATCAAAAGAACACCGCTAATGTCACCTCAGAGATATACCATTACACCGTCCTTCATTAGGACATGTTACCCTACTTATATGGAAAATGTGTACGTGTTCATAGTTCTCAACTCACACACTCGAGTCTCATAATGTCGATTATATTTGACTCACATAATGTCAATCACGTTCAACTCTCATAATGTTGATTCTATTTGACTCTTATAATGCGAATCACATCTAACTCTCATAATATCAACTACATTTGACTCTCATAATGTCAATCACAGTTGGCTCTCATAATGTTGATTATATTGGACTCTCATAACGTCAATCATACTTGAATCTCATAATATTAACCATATGTGACTCTTATAATGTCATATTTTATGCTTATTACGTTAGTTTTATTTGACTTCGACAATGTTAGTCATGTATGACTCATAATACCAACCCTTTTCGGCTAGCATAAACACCAAATTCCGTAATGATGATGTGGTGTCTAGCAACACTGACCCTCATAATGTCAGGACTTTATAGTGCGTACATAAGCATAAATGTTATGTGTTCAGATGGCATACAAAGGAAATAACTAAAAGAGAGAAATTGCAAAAGAATAATAAGTCAATAGTGATAAAACTCTATCTTTTTTTTATTCATTAAAGGCTTACATCATTTTGGGAAAGCAAACAAGGGGCATTTACATAAGTCTTCTTTAGTAGCTACGGAGGACTAAACTTGGTCACCCTGCATAATGAATTATTTGCAAAGACAGTCAATGGTAGAAGAAACGGCAACGATTCTTGATCCAAGGGCAGCCCCCTCTACTTCTTTTGCTTCCCGAGTCGCTGTAAGGCCTGTAATCTGAGCCTGCACCCTTAATAGCTCCTCCCTGGCATCAACCAAATCATTGTCGATACTCACCACTGAGTCACAAACTTGGTTGAGTTCTTCTACCAAAGTGTTCTTCCTAACATCTACAACATTTAAATTGGCTTGGGCCCTAGCATTACCCTCGATATTTGCAAGTTCTGCCACCAACACCGACCTCTTTACTAGGGATTCAAAGTACATCTCTACATCTCATCAGAACCCATCATTACGAATATGGATTTCCTCATCTTCAACGAGGGTTGTCAATACCTCATCCCATGTACACATGAGATCTGATGACGAAGGTGTTAGAGTCATCATCAAGTCAAGCATCCCTTGTCGGATTACATGTACCAACGTGATCTTGGAAGGGCATCGAATAGAGCTAGCGGTGCTCACAATTTCATCTGGGCAAGCCATAAGAAGCATCAACAACGACACAAAAGAACATACTTCATAGCAAGGTGTGAAGCTTACCATGGCTCATAGGGGGGATTTCGGTGAATTCCCTACCTCGCAGGGATGTCTTCTTCAATAGCTGGTTAAATGACAAAAAAAGAATTTGGCACATAAAGACATGTAAAGATAAATGATGCGGGCAATACAAAAATGGGGTGGCATATACCTTTCTCAAGCTCCATTATAGCTTGGGAATTGTCATCATCTACTCGTTCTACCATAAGAGAGTTAATGATTGGTTTAGGAAGAGTTATGTTGATCGCTACTTCCTTTTGAACCAACCCTTCTTCTTGGATTGTCTCTATGTTCAACTCCCCATGGACCACACCGCCTCCTCCCTTAACAAGTGGAGTAAACAACGTGATGAGAACATCATCAAATGGCTTAGTGACAGACTCGTTGACATCACTGACAATTCTATCTAGGGTTTTCTTAGCCTCAGGAGGATGATTTGCTTCAAGCATCTCTATATTAATGATAGGACCAAAAGGTTCACACTCAATAGGGATGTTCTCCCTAGAATCTTCTGCCAGTTGATTATCTATTTTAGTGGTGACAACAAGTGACCCTATTAGGTTGCCACCAATATCTTCTAATTCATCAACTAGTAGATCACTCTCTCCATAACCATTAGTCCACCGTTGATCGTCTTTCTCGGAGTCCTCATAATCCACCAACTCCTCCATTTCGGATGTAATCATGTCATGTAAATTATTAGTAGGTATTTGAAGGCATATGAACACCCTAGAATCCTGAGAGGAGCCAACTTCAGCTTCATCAAAATTCATACTCAACACTAACTCAACTATGTGTCGTTGTTCCTCAAGTGTGATGGTAGGGCATGGTTTCTCCACTCGTTTGGTTATCAGGGCTATCTCCCCTAATGCTAGAGCACTCTGTTCGCCCTTTACAGTCACTGGAGGACTAGCTTCCTTAGGGCTTGGGTTTCGCATTTCAAAAGGCATAGATGCCATAGTACTTCTCTCAAGAACCTGAGTTCAAAATGGTCACAAAACATTTAGTAACGAAAAGAGAAGGAGTACTGCTAAGTCTGTAAAAAGTAAAATGTGTATACCTCAATGCGCTCCTCAAGGGAAGTTGGTGAAGGTGGATTCCAGGGTTCTTATTTTGGGTGTACATTGGAAGACCCTCTAGCCCCGAGAATACCCGAAGAAGCTCCTATGTTAGATATGTGAGGAGGTCTATCGTCCTCAATGACACCCTTTCCTTTAAAAGGAACATAGGGTTCTTATCTCGCGGTTTCTCTTAACACAACTATTGCCTGCTTAACCTGCGTCGTGACTTCTTTTTCATTGCTCAGCTCATCATTAAAATGGGTGGGCTGGTTAGTGACAAGCGAGCATTCAAGAGTGTTGATGTATGTCAATCCCATGAGCATGTACTGGGAAAGGGTAGTGCTAGGAGTCTTGTATATGTCCTATGTGAGCTCACAAGATCGAATCATGAAGCCAAGAAGGACTCAAGACTAAGGAAAAGCACCTGAAAGAGGCACTCCAAGTAAGGTGTAATCCATGCATGTCATATCATATTGTGTGCCTAAAAGCAACCCTAGGCATGGGATCCTAATTGAATGCCTAAAAGACTGCTCAAAGGATGCCTAATAAGTACTGTGTACTGTGCATAACACAGTAGCCAAATCGATTGCGCTTTTCACAATTGGTTTGGCAAAATCGATTGCGAAAAACATAATCGATTTTGAATCAAGTTTTGAGCCAAATTCTTATCAGCCGAGGACCAAACTAGTAGGCCCAAACTGATTTGGGAAAGAGTTCTGGGATTTTGTCCCAAACCCAAATCGATTTCAAAAAACCAAATCAATTTGGCCTGAAACTGGGTTGCCAAATCGATTGCACTTTCTGAAACCGATTTTAAAAAGCCCAATTAGTTTAGAGGGTATTTTTGAGAAAAAAATTCATAAAAATTTAGGGGAGATTTTTAAATTTTGAACCTCATTTTGGTTCATCTAAAGGCCCATAATCAGTTCCATTTTAATATATATTCATCCTAAGGCTAAGGATGTTCCTCCCCACTATAAAAGGAGTTTTTCCCTTTAGGGTAAAGAATATCCTCCAACACTCCAAGTTTTTAGAGAGAGCCAAGAGGCATACTATTCTAAGAGCCTTCTCTACTGTGCAAACTTCTATTGCCTATTGTTTTCTAAGCTATAGTAGCTAGCATCTTACTCTTCTCTCTACAATTTCTTATCTCCTATTGAGCTACATTCCTACTATTAAGGAAAGGTTGTGGTAAGTGGGTTTTCCTAGAGGAACTCACATTTGGCTGAGCTCAAGGAGCACTAGAACCAAGTACTTGGAGCCTGTGGGTAGCTAAGGCATATTAGCTCATCAAGGAGCATCCCACACATTGAGCAATTAGCAACATCAACCATATGGTGGTAGCATTTGCTTGACTTTGCATTCATATTTATTTCTATTATTGTTTAGCTTCCACCAGAGACACCGGGAGCTTGAGAACCTCCGTCGGAGACACCAGAGGTATTAAACACTCACTGAAGACACTGAGTGTTGTAGTTGGCTTGCTTGTGAGCAAATAGTAGGGTTTGTATATTGACCTAGGTTGTAATAGAACCTGAATGAAATATACCTAAGCTCAATAGTGAGCTTTAGAAGAGTGGACGTAGGCCCGAGTGCCGAACCACTATAAACCTTGTGTTGTGGTTTATGGCTGTGTGATTACTTATTTCTTTGTTGCCTTACTTTATACTACTCTTGCCTATAACATGTTTGCTACTATCCTTGAGTAGTTACACTTAAGCACACACACTCACTCAATTGAACATATTGTAAGAGAATCTAATAACCACAACTTGGTAATCTAAAAATGGGTTAATTAAATTAAAAGTAATCCTATTCATCCCCCCATCTAAGATTAATTGTGTAGCATTTCAGACATCATCCAGTGTGAACGGCATATGGAACATGTTCGTCTCGGGGTACCATCGCTCAACAAATGTAGTGATGACGACGTAATTCATAGTCTGGTATAAACTGCGAACCAGTGGAAGTAGTCCAGAGTGCTCAATGTATCCCCTCCATAAACCATTATGCACGTCTAGTTGCTGGTACTTCCACTCAGCCAACTTCAATCCACGGCTGACCAACTTCAGTAATGGCCACTCCTACATTTGAAACAAATACTATAAGTACATTGGGTATTATTAATAAGTATAAATTTTTAATCTTAATAATTTTACCTGATGCCACCATATAAGTGTAGCAACATGTGTGGGATAGCTGGTAAGAAGTGTCGGGTCAGCAGCCCTTCCAGGGACAAACATATTTATATCATCCTCACTCACATCTAGTACCTTTCCTATAGTATGGTCATCTACTACAGGCTCTGCGTATGAATGACTAATAGATGTAGGCTCTGCGTATGCGCGATTGGTAGAAGCCTCATACGTAGATGGGCCTACCCTCTCTACAACCCAATGCTGGCAGGCAGATGCAGTTAAAACAAAATACTTGACTCTTGCATATATATCTAGCACAAATGTCATTTTGGGTTAAACATGCATAAACAAAGTTAAATTATAAACACATATATACAACATAATATGAAATATCTTTATGTAGTTCTCAAAGTATTTAGAATCTATGGGTTGAATGAGTTTAATTTTTGCATCATGTTTTACCAGAACCTGATTGAATTAACTGACTTTAAAGTTGGACTGGGTTTGTATTTTAATTCTCAATGTTAAGGCTGTCAACTATCCAATTATTATCCATGTTTGATTCATGTTCGATCCGCTAAGATTCGATTGAAAAGAATATATATCTAATTCGATTAAATATTCGAACCCGTTGAAACATGTTATGTAAAATACAATATAAGAATACTAGTTAACCTTAACCTATTTCTCATCTCCCATTCCCAATTTGAATGAAAGAAAGCCCCCAGTAGTTAGTTCCCCATTCTCTCATTGATCTATCAATCATCTTTTTATCTCTATAATTTCTAGGTTTTTATTATTTTCATAAATATCTGAAAAATATTCGACTCCGATTCGATATTCCATTAAATACACAAATTCAAATACAGTATGCCTATATCCGATTCGTATTCTATCCAATGTGTTTTTTCTCAAAAACCTTTTTTTTTTGTTTTGATTTTTTTAGTGTTTTGTTTTAGATTTTTTTTTTGGGTGCTTAGACTGGTGTTGCCGAGTGGGGAGCCACTGCTTAGCTAGCCTAGCCAAGTAAGGCATGCCCCTTAGGTGCTCGGTTAGGCTGGCCGAGCGGTGGCTCCTCACTCGGTAGCACCAGTCCAAGCGCAGGAATCACAGAAAAAAAATCACCTCTTTTCCCGCCTGTTCTTTCACCTGTGGATGATCGTCTACCTCGAGTATGGGATCGTCCACCTCGTGTATGAGTCATAGATTAAGAGATTGAGAGGGAATGTGAGGAAGAAGGAGAGGGCTTCGAATGCAGATGGAGGGGGAGAGAAAAGGTGAGGAAGAGGGAGAGAGAGGTAGAGAAGGGAAGGGAGAGGGACAACGTTCAGCAAGTGAGGGAGAGGGAGAGACAGAGCACTCGATGGTTCTGTTCATAAGAGAGGGGAGGTGTGGGGTATGGGAGATGAGGGAAGGTTAACAAAAATGGAGATGAGGGAGTTTTCCTTTGGTTTTAACAGAGGTGTAGGATAAAGGGTATAATGGAAAGTGTATAAGGTAAGTTTAAAAATTATTGAGGTCAAGTTAGAAATGAGGAAATGTGAGGAGAGTTTAGAAAATCTTAAGGTGCGAGTAGCAGCTCCCTTAATATAAATGAGTTGAACCTATCTGGACATGACATGAAGCTGACCGATCTGCACCACCCTACCATAGAGATATTTTCATTGCCGATAAAATAAAATAAAGCTTCCTCATAAAAAAAAAATGAAAAATCAAGTAGTTGAAAGTTTTTTTATGATAGATTGTCATATGAGTAAAAAAAGAGACAAAAATCTTTACTTTCATATTAAAGGAAAGAAAAAATGGCTACATTAAATGGCATTGGGAGTAAAAAAGAAATTAAAAAATTAATATCCAATAAAATTACAAATCGTGGCTGACAATTTAGGAAAGAGAAATCTGGTATTGCTCATGAGTAGTAGATTTCTCGTTTCCTTTAATATGTGACGAAATGCCTGACAAATGATACTAATTCATTTTATATTTACTATTATACCCTCATTTGATTCATATGTATTGGCCTAAACACCCTTGTCAAGCCATATGCCATGCACTGATTGGTATGACCTAAACACCCTTTTCCAGGCCACATGCCATGCACTAAGTAGTAATAGTGTGATATTTGACCATTAAGTGGAGAATATGCAAAATCCTCCTCTTTATACAAGGTGTTGAATGTTTAATGGCAAACTTTATTTATTATTATATTTTTTTTGTACCTAATGTATCAGTAATAGATATTAAATAAGGAATATTATAGCAAAGACAAATGGACGGAGGGAAGGAGTATAGAAAGGGTGGAAAACCAATGTAAAGATTTAAAAGAAAGGGGTGTGCTAGTCACACCTCAAATTTTTTTGAACTCCCCTCATGCTTACTCATTGTTGATTTCATCTCATAAATTTTTGAACTTACCTCGTCCTTTTCCCATTATACCCTTTATCCCACACCTCCATTTTTTAACGAAGTAAAATTCCCACACCTTCGCATCCCTCATCCCACAGTTCCTCTATCCCATGAACAGAACCACAGCTGAGCAGCTCTCCCCCTCCCTCACTCGTCGCCGAACGTCGTTTATCTACCGCACGATCACTCTCTCTTCGATTCTCTGACTTCCTCTCCCTCTCCCTCACTTTTTCTCTCCCCCTCCCTCTACATTTAAAGTTCTCTTCCTCTTCTTCACGTTGCCTCTCAATCTCTCCCTCACCTTACCTCTCAATATGGTTCGTACATGAGGTGGACAACCCCGTACACGAGGTGGATGATCATCTGCCACCGATGGAGGTCAGTTTTTGGTTTTTTTTGTTACAAATTTTGGGGATTTAGAGGTGCTCGGACTGTGGCTGCTGAGTGAGGGGCCACCGCTCGGCGACCCTGACCGAGTAGGGTAGCCTGGCTGTGCGGGGGCTGCCCTGCTCGTCTGGGCTCGCCGAATAGTGGCCCCTCACTCGGCAACCACAGTCCGAACAACCAAAAAAAACCAAAAAAACCAAAAAAAAAACATTAATAATAAAAACCATGCACTAAACACTATAAAAATTTTTAAAAATAAATTAAAAAAAGTTTAAAAAAAAACATACATGTTCTTAGTAACCTCTTTCTTCCAGTTTCTCTACAACTTTCATGTGTTTAGTTTTCATTTGAAATGCTTGATGTGCTTGTCTCAAATTCTCCATATGGTATTTAATCGAATATTGAATAACATTTGTGTCTGACAAAGATGCAGGAGAAGAGTGTTTTGTTTCCACTATATCTGCCTATCAGCGTCGGGCTATAGAGAGGGTAGGCCCATCTAGGCATGAGGCATCTACCAATCACGCACACGTAGAGGTTACATCTACCAGTCACTCATACACAAAGGCTATTGTAGATGACCAAACTAGAGGAGAGGTATTGGATATTACTGAGGATGATATAGAGGCGTTTATCCCTGGAACGTCTGTTGACCCGACACTTCTTACCAGTTATTCCACACATGTTACTGCATTTATATGGCAACATCAAGTAATATTATTAAGGTTAAAAATTTATACTTATTAATAATATCCAGCATACTTATAGTATTTATTTCAATTATAGGAGCGGCCATTACTGAAGTTGGTTAGCCATAAATTGAAGTTGGTTAAGTGAAAGTACTAACAAGAAGACATGGATAATAGTTTATGGAGGGGATACATTGAGCGGTCTGGACTATTTTCACTGGTTAACAGTACGTACCAGACTATGAACCGTGTTGTTATCACTATATTTGTCAAGCGATGGTACCTCGAGATGAACACGTTCCATATTCTGTTCAGGGAGATGACCATTACACTGGATGATGCCAATGCCCTACTTGCTATTCCCGTGGTTAGGAGGACCGTCTCCCGTAACCTACAAGATGATGACGATGATGATGCTATGACTCTGTTATCTCGTACACTTCTAGTCACGGTAGCAGAGGCCCGCAATGAGCTGAGATTAGCCTGTGGTTGCAGAGTCAGGTTAAAGTGGCTACAGTTGAGATTTGAGGGGGTGACTAACGATAATGGTCTAGAGGTGATCAAATTCTCTATCAGGGCATACTTATTCTATGTGCTTGGGTGTACCCTATTTACTAATAAAATAGGGACTTGGGTGCTAGTTGATTACCTCCACTACTTAGAGGATCTAGAGAGCATACATACTTATATGTGGGGAGCTGCTGCATTGGCATATTTATATCGATAGCTGGGGTTTGCTAGTAGAGTAAGTGTAAAGCAGATCACTAGGTACCTTACATTGTTAGAGGGGTAGATCTATGAACACTTTTCCAGTATTGCTCCACTCTAAAACATTAGATGTCAGCCTCAGGACCCATGCATCCAGTATTTTAGGCCACGTAGGGAGACAGGTGGTATTACGAACAATGTGATGGCACTTTAGGAGACCATCGATACATGGGGCTCTGATGACATATGTGTTTATTTTTATATAGTATAGGTCAATACTTTCTATGTACTTGTCTTTTATTTATCTGACATATATTATTTATGTTCTTGTATTGTATTTGTTTGACGTATATGTTAACTTGTGCAGGCTATATGATTACCGTATAAAGATTGCAGGTAATATCACCAATTTCTTAATATTGCATTCTACCATGGCATGCTTAAATGCCTTAAGATCGTGGAGCCTTATCATCCGATGCGGGTTCTAAGGCAGTTTAGAAGACAACAGATTATACCATCTACCCCATTATCCTCAGAATAGCGAGTATGGGGTTCATCTGCAACAACATACCAACCTAGTTACCATTTTTATGAGAAAGTATAGGCGGTATGGCAGAGCCATGTACTCTCAGCCGAGCATCGATTGCAGCCTTCACATTTTCTCGATGATTGTGCACCTAACTATATGGACTGGTATGCACGTGTATTACATTGATACGTGTAGAACCCAAATGATAGATTAGTTGAAGCATCACAGCCTATGCAAATAAGCTCTGGGCAGTCATCATTGACGGTAGAGGAGGTAGATCATTTCAACATTTGTATTTATCTTAGTTTAGTTATTTTTTTCATTACAACTTATGCTATATTTATCTGTAATTATTTCAACGTCTTGAGTTAGTCAGGTCTGTACTTAGACCAGTCATGGAAGGTCATTCTGTGACGATCCGGCACACTAGTAGGATGGATGCTTTTAGGCAGGCCTGGGATATCCTAACCTATCGTGGCCAGCCCGCAATGGCTCCGATGACATACAAACAGAAGAGGCCGATCAAAGAAACCACAGGGACCATGGGGACAGTTTTTTATCCTTTTTTTAGTTTAACAATTTGTATTTTATACTTTAAAAGGGATAAGGCCCCTCATACATTGTATTATTTTATTTTAGTTTATATAATAGCTAGTTTTGTTTGTTAGCATTCCTTCTTTACTTGTTATTATGATTACATTTTTATACTTTAAAACCATGCACTAAAAAATGGGGTCATCCCTATCAATTAGATATAGAAGTTGTTATTATAAAATTACACAATCAATACACTGTACGAGTGTTAGTCGTCAGTCAAATCAACCATCTCTTGTGTCACTACATCATCACTAATAACATATTGAAATTCGTGAATTCTTGATTTATACGAATGCAGTACTCATCCCAATGCATTATCGCTCTGATATCTATGCCAAAGTGTTGTGATGGATGGAATAGAATGACCCGGCATGAGGAAGACCTGCATGCATAACAAATAACGAAGTTAAACAATACTAAAAATGATTAACTATAATAGCACCCTATGCATTAACATTTACCTATACAAAGTGGTTCTCATTTACGAAGCCTATGGCAACTTTCTTCTGGGTGGTAGTGGGTAACAGGTCGGATCGGAGTGGCAAGAATGTTAGACACTGCTACACACTCAAAAGGTACACTACAACATTGTAATAACTAGCTATTAGGTGGCTACATTCTAGGAAGGTCATCCAATACTCGTATGAGGGACCTTCCCTAAGGTATGTAATCGAATCTCTTAACTTTTGCACAGCTTTAACCCCACAAAAAAATAGGCACATAATAATATCCATAACTGTCTAGTTCCTATAATAAGTGCACTTAGACTTGCGCCCAACTATCCTCTTCTATGCCCAATAAGCCAGCAATTACCCTGAACCTGTAATTTTTGTCGGTTGCTACATCTATAATATATTGAATAAATGGACGTATACTAGCTGAAAAGTGCATAATGTAAGCATCATAGGACTGGCCTCGAACTGACGACGTACGAATGACTTATGATAGAAAGGATAATGCATGATCAACAATGGCATGACAAATCATAGGAATTAATATGTAATAGTTAATATATAAACTATTACCTTTTCTTTCACTTTTCTCTATCGGGTTGGTCTGATTGACTATAAAGGGTTGACATCTACTAGACCGGTGCATGCTTGAGAGTAGCTATCTTAAACTGATGGTACTCTCTCAAATGTGGAAGGCTCACATCGGGTAGATTTATCCATCTTTCTATGTGACCTACCTCGCATTGTGGACTTCATCTCTGGTTCTTCTACGTGTGTACACTTCGAGTTTATCAACGCCCTTAACTTCCTAAGCAACTGGGTCTTGCCTGACTGGCCAGCTTGTGTGTATACTTATTTAAACAAATCCAATTTCTCGCTAGGAATATCATCCTAACTTACATTGTTCTAGTTCGCCCTGGGAAGCATATCAAGCTTGTGCCAAAAATGATGCACAGAATCAAGTGGGATTAGATGCCTCTGCCTATTATGGTCAGCAATTTTGTGGGCACATGGAAAGCCGTGGGTGCATCTCAACTAACACCCGCATGTAAAGGGGTCAATCCCAATAAAAGAAGCCCGCTTTATCTTATCACATAGCTTCTCAAGCACAGTGATGGAGACGTTCCCACAAAGCTCTCTAACCTCGAATAGCCTGAAACTGTGTTAGACGACCATCTTTGATTTCTCAAATGATGCCTTGATTTCTGTATGCTGCAACAAGAGCATTTTGTGTACGTTCGACCAAGATGACTTGAAATTGACCTGGCTAGATCCTAATTGCCTTTTCAACTTGGCATGGGCACTCTCAACCCTGTAAACAATATAAAGAACAACTAGTTAAAGTAAGTAACAATCAATGAGGGACAATTGTAAGTGGAATAAAAAAATAAAAAACAAAAGACAAACCATACCTATTCGTCGTTGTGGCCCCCAGATGCATAACTTGGTCTGTCCAGGCTGCAATAAACCTATCCCTATAGGTATCTAGCCAATTACTTTTCACGTAGTGAAGTGCTTCTGGATACCCACAAAACTGC
>JAOXJP010241170.1:0-23179 GCA_025762735.1 Platanus orientalis | reverse complement strand
CTCCTTTAGATCTTTATCTACTATTATTCCTACCCCATTTTTGTTATTAGCTTCTCTTGTGTACCAAAGTTTAAAACCATCAATATCTTTAGCATTTTTCCCTTTCCATTTAGTCTCTTGTAGAGAAACAATATTATCTCATTTTCAAAGTGTCCACTAACTCTACACACTTACCTGTTAAGGTTCCTATGTTCCAAATTGCTAAACGAATCCTACTCTCTTGAACTAATTTTTTTACTCACACTCGTCCATGGTGTGGGAACCCTTACATATTTATCATTGCATTCGGGCGCCGATGCAACGCCCCTTGTCAATTTTTCACCACATTCGGGGAATGAGGTATCCCTCTCCAATTTTTCGCCACATCCGGGGAATAAGGCATGTCGCTTAAAGGGTACGTCCTAGTATTAAATTGAATTAATATATTTCCAGGATTCATGTTAGATGGTTTGAGTGGGTTTTTAAAGCCGGTTCTCAACTAGATGCCAATTATCCTCATTTATCCAGGCTTAGGACCAGCAATGTCTGAAGATACAAACATTGGCGGAGTTATATCTCTATATAGAATACATACCAATTTCTAGCATGTAGGCATGTGCTAGTGTATATACATTATATATTAGTCATCACAAGATCTATACACTCATCATCATAGTATATCATATAGGAACTATGTATAACAATATACATGATTCTATTTATACATGACATTCTTCTAACATCTACATATGATAATATGCATAATTCTACCTAAACATGACATTCTTCTCATTTCTAGTTATAGCAATATAGGTTTACAATCACATGGTAGATATTTCATAGTAAGATATCTAGTGTACATCTCAATGAACATTTTCATTCATTTCTTATGCATAGACTATACTTTCATAATATAAATATGCACAAATAGTTTTAAGCTAGGCATGCATCATTCTTAAATGATTAGCAATCATAATAATACATTTGTACAATGAGACATATGAAATTCTACTTTCATATTCAACAAATCTATATTACCTTAGTACTTATCATTCACATTCTCACTTGTCATTCAGCATAGGTTATATATCATTCATCATGTTTTCACCTATCACTCATTAGCTTTCATTGTCCTTATCTTAATATTTACTTATCACTTTTTAATAATCATTTAACACTTAGTTGATTTTCATAACATTGACTTGTATCCCAATGGGAGGACCATTATACATCTTCATTCGTCTTATATAGCTTAAGAACTTATATTCTTTTAAAGATCATGTGCTTTCATTCTTTTTTTAACATTTCTTTTACTTACTCGTATTAAAAACTTGTATTTTCATTAATAGTTTATGCATTTTTTTTCTTTTCTTTCATGAAACTTTATTTCTTATATAACTTATGAACCTCTTCTTACTTATGGAACTTAGATGTTTCTATTTTTTTGTCTTTATATATTTTTTTCATTTACACGACTTATAACTTTACTTTGCTTTTGAAGTTTATATATATATTTTTCTATCTTTAGCATTTTTTCTTTCTTATAAGTTTTTTTTATTCTTATTATAATGATTTCACTCATTTTATGTGTCTTATGAACTTTTCATTCTTCTTAAACATAGCTTCATTCTTAATAGTGGGGTCTTTAAGGTCACTTACACTTACTTATGCTTACTAAAATACTTGAGACCACTTTCTTATACTTACTCACACTTTCTTTTCATTATCTTCCACTTGCTTACACTTTATGTTCACTTTCTTTACATTTTATTTACACTTTGATTTACTTGATTACACTTTTCTTCTATTACTTTACACTTTAACATATTGCATTATATCTCTAATGGAAGGACCTTGATAAAATAATGCACATTGTATTGTATCCCCAATAGCAGGACCATGATAAAATATTACACATTGTATTGAATTCCACAATGACAAGACCTTGATAGATTATAGCACATTGTATTAGATTCTCCAATGGTAGGACCTTGATAAGTTATTGCACATTGTATTGAATTCTACAATGAGAAGACCTTGATTGATTATAGCACATTGTATTAGATTCCCTAATGGCAGGACCTTGATAGATTATTGCACATTGTATTAGATTCTCCAATGACAGGACCTTGATAGAATATTGCACATTGTATTAGATTCCCCAATAGTAAGACCTTAGTAGAACATTACACATTGTATTAGATTCCCCAATGGCGGGACCTTGATAGAACATTGCACATTATATTAGATTCCCCAATGGTAAGACCTGGACCATAACTTGACCTTTACATCTAGACATTTAGACATTGACTTTTACATCTTGACATTCTTCTTATCTTATTTTATACTTCTTGATTCTTTATCCATTTCATTCTTCATTGGTTCATGACCAACTTACTTTATCATATAACTACATGAAACGTATTTTAGTCATGACACGAGAAAATATACTGTTCACATGTTACATTCACTAATTTAATAATAGAGAAGAAATCTCTCATTATAGACACTATTCACATGTTACATTTATTAACTTAGAAATAGAAAAGAAATCTATCATTATAGGCATTCATTGTATCATCAAAGACATTCAAGAAACGTGTAAATAGTAAGGGGAAAGCATTAAGATGCATTTTATCAAACATATATAATGCAAACATTAATAAACTAACATAGGAAATCAATAGAACATCACAAATTACCATAAATCCACATATATTTGAAAGGATTTATCATAGAAGACGTTAGGCTTATGTAAATTATCTAAAGACATTTAAGAAACATGAGAGTAATATGACAAATCTGTAAGAGACATTTTATCAAACATGTAGAGTACAAGAATCAAAGGAATTCATAAAAAGTCAAAGAGATAAACTCAATTTTCACCATATCAAGGTATATCATATTTGAATCATTCCATAGAGTTTTTCAAGCAATTTATACATAACAACATACTAATATCATGATATGGAAATCAACATGCTTCATATTTAACCAATATATTTATAAGATGTTAATCACTAACTCAAATAATCATATTAGTCATGGAAATCAAGCAAACTTTTCATCAATCATTTATAGAAGTTATAAAGTTATGAAATTCTAGTTTACAGACTTTCCCAAAGCCTGAGATTCATCATTTCAATGAAATACATATAAATAGCATGAAAATCTACTTTTTCTTATCGTATAAGATAGGGATTTCTAATATCCTAATAGAAAAATGACAAGATCTCATCACAATCAGCACAATAGGTGGGGTTTTTAAAAACCTACCAAAGGGGTTCACAAACATGAGAAAAAACAACCATAGAGTCAAGACTTTAACATTACAAAACTTCTAGAAACCTAAAAACAACAAAAAATGGAGTAAATTTTGTATAACTACTTATTCAAGCTCATTTTCCTACTTTTCAAGAAGATCTTGGAGAATAATCTCCTTGTCATTTCTTCCATTCTCTGTAAAATGATGTAGAACTAGTGGAAATTAGATTAAACATGAAGATTTATGAAGAAAATGAACTAAACTTGAAGATTTCTAGAGTTAGGAGTGAAGCTTACCCAATTTGGAGAAGAACCTCTTTCTCTTAGCTCAATAACTTTCTTAATCCTCTCTAAGTCTTTCTCTCTTTGTTCTAATGAGGAAAATGACCTAAATGATGTTTAAATAGGGTTTAAGTTTTCCTAGACGAGTTTCTACATGTGTGGAAGTCAAATGGAATCAAGTCACATCATAAAAAATAGCAAAAATAATAATTTTTAAGCTTTTCAGGATTTCTATGCATTCCGTGATCAATCATAAGGTTTGTGATCGATCATGGGCACCACCTAAAATGTGTGCCCCTTGTGCGTGATTGATCACAAATGCCAAATTTTTTGTTTTGACATCCTATAGTAAAATGGGCATAACTTTATCAAAAAATCTCCTTTTTGCGAACCATTTATTGGGTTGAAAACTAGA
The DNA here is from genome assembly GCA_025762735.1 of Platanus orientalis. Classification (NCBI taxonomy): domain Eukaryota; kingdom Viridiplantae; phylum Streptophyta; class Magnoliopsida; order Proteales; family Platanaceae; genus Platanus; species Platanus orientalis. The sequence goes on along the minus strand of JAOXJP010241170.1, from coordinate 19,239 downwards.
CTTCAATATCTTTCCATTGGTATATGTCTTGTATCCTAATTACCTCAGGATTTGTGTCAGTAGCCCCAAGAAGTTACACCAAATTAGTGGGTCTGTTAACACAAACTCTTTGTGAAAAAATTGTCATAACATTGTCTACGAAACTCATATTCAAACAAGGTTTTTTTTTTTTTTTTTTTAAATTAGACTCGAAGAGCTTTCCAACAAGGTATGACCCAACCTATAATTTACTCGGGATTGGTGTCAGTAAGCCCGGGAAGTTATCCTAATTAATAAATTAGGATAACTTTCAAACTTGACAAGTTTGAGTCCTAACTTGGATTCTATACTTCTAACTCAATCCAAATGGTTCTTAAACACTCTAAGGTATGTATAAAATATGTGTAATGACAATTTTACCCTTACAAGAGTAAAATTATAATTTTTCTCGTTTAAGTGAAATGTGGGGCGTTACACACCGCACCAAAATGGTGTGTTTAAGTAGATAAATAAGACAATTATAGAGTGGGCTAGAAGCATGAGGTTGCATGTGGGATTGCCTAAACAATTTTAGGTGGATGCGGTAAGCATAGTCACATACTTGATAAATAGAGGACCTTCAATATCATTAAATGGTGGATTGCCTAAAGAAATATAGACGGGAAAAGAGGTAAGCCTCCCACATCTTAAAGTGTTTGGTTGTTTTTTTTATGTTCATGTTGATGTTAATCAAAGAAACAAGTTAGATGCGAAGTTGAAGAAATGCACTTTCATTGAGTACAATTCTGATGAGTTTGGGTATCGGTTTTGGGATCAAGAAAGCCAAAAATTCATTAGAAGCAAAAACGTTGTATTCAATGAAAATGCCATGTACAAAGAGAAGGTAGAGGCAATAAGGAGTTTGTAGAATTTGAGGATGTTTCTGAGGGTGAAGTACCAATAGAAGAAGACAAAGAGATGTCAGAAGAAAACCAGCAGATGAAGCCTAAAATGCCTACTCCAGAATTAAGGTCTTTAAGAACATCTAAACCAATTTAGAGATTCTCTTCTTCATTGTACTATGTGTTGTTGATAGATGAGGGTGGATCAGAATGCTATGATGAAGCATTGGAGGTTGTTGAAGGAACTAAGTGGAACATGCCATGGATGATGAGATGAAACCCTTAAATACAAACCAAACATGGGACTTAGCTCCACTACCCACAGGAAAGAAGGCAGTGAACAACAAATGGATGTACTGGTTGAAGAAAGAGCATAATGTGAGTAAAAAATACAAGGCAAGGCTAGTTGTGAAAGGGTGTCAACAAAGAAAAAGTGTTGACTATAAACAATTTTATCTTATTTTCTCTAGTTGTGAAAATGACCACCATAAGAATGGTGTTAAACATTGTGGTAGTGAAAGATCTATATCTTTAGCAGTTAGATGTTAAGACAACCTTTTTCCATAGTAACTTGGAGGAAGATATTTACATGCAGTAGCCACAAGGGTATGAAATAAAAAGCAAAGAGAAAATGATGTGCAAACTCAAGAGGAGTTTATATGGGCTGAAGCAAACCCCAAGGCAATAGTACCTCAAGTTTGATAGGTTCATATCAGATAATGGGTATAGAAGATGCCAAGTAAACCATTGTTGTTATCAGAAACCTTTGATGAATGATACATTATTCTACTTTTATATGTGGATGATATGCTTGTAGCAGGTTCAAGCATACATGAGATAAACAACTTAGAAATAAACAATTGTCAAAGGAATTTGAGAGGAAGGACTTAGGAGCAGCAAAACAGATTCTTGGGATAAGAATCATAAGAGAAAAACAATCATGAGTTAAAGTTGTCTCAAGTAGAGTATGTTGAAAAGGCATTTAACAGATTCAACATGCATGATGCAAAACCAATAAATACCCCACTGGTTAGTCACTTCAGACTTTTAAAGGAAGATTGTCCTAAGATTGAAAAGAAAAATGATTATATATCCAGGCTCTCATATGTTTCAATGATAGATAGTTTGATGTATGTCTTGGTCAATACTAGACCGAATATAGCTCAAACAGTAGGAGTTGTAAGCAAATTCATGAGTAAACCCAGAATGATGCATTGGGAAGCGGTTAAATATGTTTTGAGATACTTGAAAGGAACCACTAACACAAGTTTGAGTTTTGGAGGGAAGGAAATACAGGTACAAGGATATGTAGACTCGGACTTGTCAGGTGATAAAGACAATAGTATGACGGAATATGTGTTTACCTTAGGGGACACAGCAGCTAGTTGGGTATATCAACTACAAAAGAGAGTTATACTTTCTTCACTAGAAGTGGAATACATTGCAGCGATGGAGGCTAGCAAAGAACTTATTTAGTTCAAAAACCTGATGAAGGAGTTGGGAAGGAAGTAAGAGAACAGTAGGTTGTTCACTAACAATCAGAGCATTATCCATGTTGTGAAGAATTCATCTTTCATGTAAAGACAAAGCAGATGAATAGAAGGTATAACTTCATAAGGTCTCTCTTGGAAGAACAAGTGTTGAAGTTGGAAAAGATTTATACGGATGAAAATCCAACATGCATGTTTACCAAAGTGGTGACAGCTCAAAAACTAGAGCTATGCAAAGCTTCAGTTGATCTTCATGAATAAAGATGAAGAAGAGCCGCAAAGATTCATAGAAAATGAAAATGTCTCATCATACGTGTAGGAGCTAGACAACGAGAAGGCCATCAGTCTCCAAGTGGGAGATTGTTGGTGTAGAGCTTGATGTGTGAGGAAGAAAACGTAGGTAAACAACTTAGTGATAGTTCGGATTGGTCTGAAGGACCCTGGATTGGTCCAAAAGGACTTGGATCAATCTGCACAAAAAGGGTGATCAATCCAGAGAGGCTCGAGTCTGCATAGGAAGAAATCCAGTAACACAATAAATTGATTAGACAAAAAATGGCAAATCGATCCGGCAACCTAGATCGAGCCGCATATTTTTGGCAAATCGATCCAATGGCAAATTTGGAGAAATTTTTTTGGAAGGTCCATGGGAGAGTAGGACTTTTCTCAAGCTCAACCTCTATGATGTATTTAAACATTCTAGTGTTGTCTATGGTTATTATGAGAGAAAAGAGAGTGAGAAATTTGTGGTTTGTCAAAGATTGAGAGAGAACTATAGTATTCTTCCAAAGATAGTGAAGTTTTTTCTATGGTACCGTGGTTTTTCCCCAACTTGGGGTGTTCTGTATAAATCCTATGTTTTGTGATGTGTTTGTAGTTTGATTTGTTTTGTTTTATAATTATTATTGTTTTCATCTTGTACGGTTGATTGATAAGCTTTTGGCATAATCCCTAATAGAAGGAAGAGAGATGTTTTTACCAAAACAAAAGAAAGAAAAAAAAAAATACTATTAAGGTACTTTATTTACCGCCATTGCTATGGGAGTCAAGAAGTTCATTGTAAAGGAAGATTTAAAGATCGTCATAAATGACTTGAAGGAACCTTTGGAGGAATGCCCAAATGAAATTCGAAACTGCATTTACGAATGCAAATAACTCTTTAAGCACTTTGATATTATTATTACACAACATGAAAGTAGGAATAGTAATAAAGTGGCACACCTACTTGTCAAAAATAGCTTTGGAAATAATAATCTAAAAATAGCACTTGGTGTTATCACTAGTGATACAAAGTGCTATAGTAGCTTTATGTACGAACAATTAAATTTAATGCATCAGTCTCTTTTTACCAAAAAAAAAAAAAACACTTTATTTAACGTTCAACAGGTCATTAACCATAAGTATATTACATTTAAAGCTGTAAGTAGAGAGTAAATCAACCAGTTAAGATCAATGTATCAGCCTGCATGGTAAGGGAAGGACGGTCCCCATCAATCAAATCTTGTTCAACAAGTTGGTCCATCAATCGAATCTTAATTCATTTTGGTACATTAGCGTCCCAAAATTGGCACCAAAGAGACAAATCATGATATGAGTATTGTAAACAACTATATAGGTTTTGAAGTTTTGAAATAAATGCAGCTGATTGGCAGCTAGCTTTGATAAAAATAAAATAAAGTAATAAGAAATAAACTTCAATTTAAATTATCAACAAAAAAAAAGGTGCAGTATGCTTCCAATGCTTTCCCTAAAATACAGTTTAGGCTCACTACCATACATAAAATAGAAAAGTCCAAGAAAGTATATATATATATTAAAATTAACTTGATCAAACGATCCTAACCACCTGCTCCACAGTTTGAGGCTTCAGAATAAAAGTTCTTAGTGTTTTTCACTGTTTGAGGTTCTACAGATTAAATACAGTAGTTTAGGCCAGAGGCTATAGGCTTTATTGATGTTTAAATCTAAAAGGCATGCAAGATCTTGTCTTGAAGGATGGGAGCTACAATGTAGAACTTAAACTTCATTGACTTTGGGTCATGTGTTTAAGGGTTGAGATCTTAGGTATGAAAGTGTTTCAGAAGTAATCAATTGAAATTGGTAAGTTCATAGTTACCAGAGTAAGAATCGAAAACGAGAAGTAATGCAAAAACAAAAAGTGGGAAGCAAGGCTCAATAAATCCTTGGAAAACAAGAAGCAAAAAATGATTAAGAAGTGTTTGGAGAATGAGTAGAAAGCAATCGGAGAGCCAGCTGAAAGTGGGTAACATAAAATTTAAAAGTAACTTCTAACCTTTAAAAAATGAAATAACTAGGAAACAAAACGAAAATAATAGGTGAATAAGTGATAACAAATGGGAAGCAAATAACAAAAAAACCTACAACCAATAAGTAACCCCCACAATAATTGATTACTTAAAAGGAAATAAATAACAATATGTTACAATCATTTGACGACAATTTAATATAATGAATAAACTTAGAGCTATACTATGTAAGTAATTATAAATCATGACATAAATCAATATGCAAACCACTTGTTATTAATATGACCAACCACACCTTAGATTTTTTCATACACATTATATTTTTTCATACGTAAGAATTTTTTGTAGATTAATAATATCTTAGAGTCAGACTATAGATAACCTTGTATAAAAACATCAGATTTGAGTATTTTTTATTGAGTTGAGTAATATAAAAAATAAAATCAATACTAAATCTTTTTTTTTTTACAAAATCATTATTAAATATTGTTGATAATATTTTATTTAATGTTAACGACATAGGATTTGCATTAAATAAAATACAATCTTGTTTCTTAGGTCGCTTTCCAATCAATTCTCCAGATACTTGTTTCTCTATAAGCTTTATACTCATTTCCCTAAATAGCTTCCACTCAATTCTCCTATTGCTTCATCATGCTTCCCAAACATGAGAAACGTGATTCCCACTACTTAGGGAAGCGAAATGGAATTAGCTTCCCAAACGAGCTTCTCCGGAAGCAGCTTCCCACTTTGTACCAACCTTCCCTGCAACTATAGGTAAGTTAGTTGTCTCACATGAAGTTGTTCTGAACTAACTTCTTCAGTTCCTCAAGTCTATGAATGATCTCTGGATTCATCAAATCCCTAGCTTCCCTGATAAGAGTGCCTTCCCTACTGAAATGGTATGCATCCACCACTGACCGAATCCAGGTATACAGCTTCTCTGGAGTCCTGTAAACAAGTATGCAAACTTAAATCAAATGTCAAAAAACCCAACACAGACAGACCCATACGATCACAAAACGAAAAGCAAAACAATAATACCATAATGAGAGAAATATTAACATATCAGCCACATAGAACATGGCAATGGTTTACTAATACCAGCCTTGTGGTACCTATTATACACATCTAAGGGAGTCAGAACACACCATTATGCCAACCATGCCTCCTAGGCAAAAATTAGACACAATGGCTGATCCGAGACATTCATCCATGAACTCTTTTCTGAAACATTTTGTGCAAATGATCCAATTGGTAGAATGGCCAGGACAACCCAGACAGATCAATCTTTCAATTTGGAACCCACAAAAAGATGGTCCTCAAACCCCCCGCATATGTACCTATGCTGTAGCTACTGTCCCACAATTTAAAAGATATGTGACTTAGATCTCAGCAAAAAATAATTAAAGACACTATCTTATAACATACGTGTAAAGGCAGTCTACGTCTTTTCCTTCAGGTTCATCTCCAGGGGTAAATGCATCTTTTAGAGCACATAGCTGCTCCTCGGGATCCTTAATTGTGAGAAGATACTTTAGTATCCTAATCTCTTTTGGCATAAGCCTCTGAAGATTACCTCGTGCAGTCATGTACAAGTGATACAATATGTCCTTGACCTGCAACAGAATTTAAAAACTATGATGATACTTGTACAAATATGTGAAAGGCAATTATAAAAGAGATGCCATAAACATAAGGCAAATTCAGTAAAAGACTTCTCCAATATAAAATTAAGATAACCTTATTATTACCTAATAGCATGTACTCTTTCTGTCAACTGTGATATTAGGTAACTTGGCATACTAACAGGTGGATGAGGCATGAATGTGGGGGAGTGCATTGTACCCTCAGAATTCTGATGAATAATAACTTCCCATACTAAAGTGATAAAAGGTACCTATTAGATTCAACATAGGCCAGTAGGAATATCCAAGAAAGTGTAAGAAACAGGAGATTTCATATCAACATTTCTCATCCTTGCAACTCTGGCTTCTCTGCCACATGCATAGCACAGTTAGCACGGATGGCTTCTGCCCATTCTACGGATGCAAATCCAGCCCAGTTCAAACAGTTAAGGTGACCCATGAACAATCAGTCAATTTTATAGTCGGATCCAAACTGAACATCAACCTGAGCACTCAAACCTTCCCCAAAGCAAGAGTCAATACAAGTTTGCATTTCCATTTCTTTTCTGAACTTCTCACAGAGAGAGAGAGAGAGAGAGAGACCCCTTTACCCCACCATATTACTCCACCAAAAATCAATCCGTATCAACAGTTGTTTTCATCTGCTCAAAAACTCACCCACAATATTAAGATGGAGCAGAAACTAAGAGACAGGTGAATCTAATTTTAGAGAGAGACACTCAGGTACTTCACCAAAAATCAACCCATAACATCATTTCTCTTCATCAGCTCTGAAACCCACCCACCATTTCAAGATGAAGCCAGCTTGTCAACTTCCTCAATCCAGTTCCCTGATAAATTTAAAAACACCTTTGCTAACCTTAGAAAAGACAGGTGGATCTCAGTCAACAACGAGAGAGAGAGGAGAGAGAGAGAGAACTCCCCTTCACCCCACCATGTGACTTCACCAAATATCAACCCATAACATCAATTCTTTTCAACTCTGAAACCCACCCGCCATTTTGAGAAGCAGCAGGTGTGTCAACTCCCTCAATCAAGTTCCTCACTGATTTTAGCAAACATATCTTTGCTATCCTTAGAAAAGAAAGGTGGATCTCAGTCTACACACACACACTGATGCGGACATGGAAGATCAAGTGGGGCCACATGGGGGCAGCATGGGGGGAACACCTATTCTTAAATCACATGGAGTTTTATGTTGCTGATCAGAAGCCGTTAGGAGTAATTTTTATGTCTTTTATTTAAGTATTTTATGTTTTAATAGGTCTAGGACATGGTTGTCTTTTTTATTAGCTGGGACTTCCTCATCAACCCTGCGACTGGGTTACCTCCAGGTGAGACTTCTAGAGTTCTTCAACCTTAATGAGACTCCAAGGCTCCTGATTTTGGTAGTGAGACTCCTCCATAATCAGGTAATTCTTCTTCTTATTTCTTGAAGTTTTCTTGAACCCACGACCTGCAACCTTCACCTAACCCTGATCTCTTGCTGTTTTTCCTTTTGAGAACCTAAGTATAGCCCCATCCAGACCATGCAGCTGAAACAGAGTTAATACCCTTGCTGTTTTAACATCCTGGAATCAAAATCCCATCCATGAATACCATGTGGCAGCCTTATATTACAAACACCACTCTGTTTTGATGGTTTGCAATTGAAAGCCAGCAAACTTGATCCTTACAGCAACACCTAACCCCATTACCTTTCTCTGTTTTGTGAATGAAACCCCACAACCCATCTTGCAGTATCTCTACCATTCCCAAAACCTTTCCGGTTTACATCAGAACCCAAACCCATTCTTTCTTTCTTTTTTATAACCTGCAATACCCCCATTCTTCTTTATACTCTGTTTTAAATCAGTAGTTCAAAACCCAGTCCTTGGTACATAGATTGGAGAGTGTTCAGGTTTGTTCTTAGACTAACCTATATGAAACTACATCAGAATTCCTAGATTGATTCCGTAGGTCTGTCCTCAACCAAGATTCATCTTTTCTTACAGTTTATTTTCTTTATCAGATCCCTGCTTATCCTTCCTAACCCTTTACTATACTTACAGCAGCAGCAGGTCCTTATATTTGATGTCCAAAACCTGAAACTCTCAGACCTTCAGTTTCCCCTCCTACAACATCATTAATCCTCAGAATTTCCTCTCTTACGCAGCCCCTGTTCAGCTCTTTTATCAGTCCTTTAATTTACAATCTGTCCCTGTCTCAGCCTAGAAACCCTTGGCTGGTTCCCTGATATTTTAACCTATGGTTGACTGCCTCATAATATTGTTCTGTATGTGTTTGTTTCCACTTTAAACCTTCTGGGTACAGATTATACCTTAAGTCTTGATTACTGCAATAAAATACCTAAATCTGATCTTCCAGATAAACTAGTTTTCCCATATCATTATATCATCAGTTTGTGAGTTATCATCAGACCTTATGTGGCTGTTTTGAGCCTTGATTTCTCTTATAATTTTCCGATACTTAACAGAACTAATAACCCTATTTAGGTACTGTTATATCTCCTTATTGGCCTGTTATGCTTCCTTGATTCCAGTGGTTATATGCTAAGTTTGTTGCTGCCAGGAATTCAAGGTTATAATTATTGCACTTGTAGGGTTATTTCTAAAATTTGATTTGAGGGCAGAATTATGTGGGTTTGATCCCTAGTATCTTTGGTTCTCTTCACATTGTATTTGACATACATCTATCTTTGTATTGTGGACCCATAACCCGCAGGTAAACAGCCCATCACTACGCTGTCCTGCATCACACACACACACAGCATCCACAATAAGGAAGAAGAGGAGTTGCAAAGCAAATGTGAGTATGACATTTAGATTTGCATTATAGCTGCACCAATATAAAGGGGGTATAATACAATGTCTCCATAACAACCACAATAAAAGTATTTGACATCAAGGGGTTGACCTGGTATTATTGAGAGCTTGATTGTATCAAGGGGTAATGTCTTTTTGTGTTTTCCTCGATGTTTTCTGTGTATAGTTTTTGCACAGCGATTGGGATTTTCTCAAGCCTCGTTCATACGATTTCTAATTAATTATTAAATAAATATACATATATTTATTTACCTGGATATGACAAGAATAGGACTTGACTAAAAAAATTTACACTTAAATAAAGTGCTGAACACTGGTATAGCCCTGATATCATAAGCTAGCATTAATTCAAAAAACATATTAACAGATATATCCAGTAGCAGATAATATACCTGTACAAGTATAAAATATAAACATGGTTGGGCTGGGGTTGCCCAATACCTCAACCCAAACTCAACTCAACTTGAGTCTGGCTGTGGCTTCTCAACCCAACATTCAAAGGCCAACCCGACCCAACTTTCCTGATTTAATACTTTGGGTCAGCCAGGTTCTGGTTGAACCTGGCAAAAGTTGGTCACCCTCTCCCCTTTTGATGCCACTGTCCCTTGTACTAGAGTGAGTAATGGGTTTCTGCAGCTGACCATCACCACAACAAGTATTGTAAATAGAAATACTTTTGCTGATACTAGCACAAGGAATTAATATGAATTTTGGGAATCAAAGCATAAATGTGGCCCCCTTATCTGAGAAAAAAAGCAGTTTTTTTTCTGAAGCCAATCATCATTATACCTCATCTTTCATCATGTTTGACTCCTTGGCAGCTGACCAGGATTTGGTGATCATCAGCATTAGTGCAGAATCAAGTTGGTTTTTCTCAGCTAAATTGTCAATCTTCCTACAAGCAGCATCTAAAGTAGGCGAATTGATGATATCATGGAACTTCAGCTCGGCAGCATGCAATGCTTCAATACTTTCAGTTGCAGTATCATACGCTTGTACCGCAGCCAAGCATGTATTCCCAAGCTTAGCCAAAGCTAGTCACACAAAGACAGAAAAATATAATTCCAGTTCTATACAGAATATAAGTGATAGATGCATTAACCATATGACTGTCATTAAAACCCCACAAATTAACAAAATTGATATGATAATAAAAAGAATAGGGAGAAGCCTCCCTCATGCCTCATAAAACAATGTATTAATTTTGAGGTCCTTCAGAGTTTGGAAATAACTTGTAAATGCCTCAAACTGCCTCATTTTATGGTTTTGCATTGAAACCAAATTTTCTGTAATTCTTCACTACGAACATGGCTTAAAACAAGAAAATTGCAAGTAATTTCCAAACTTGAGCAGTTTGTGGTCAAGAATTTTGTAATGAAGCAGCCAGTCACAATTTTCCCTAAAGATCATCCATGGCTCAACTCAAATATCACATATGGATTGCACAATTTTCTCAAGGTGGAAAGATGAATGGTTTTAGTTGATTTACTTTAGAGAATACAGAAATAAGTTGGGATTGTGGGTAAAAAATTCCAATTGGCTTCTTTCCAATGTTTGAATGATGTTGTACCCACTCTTGATAGATAACTAAGAGAATCAAGCTTCAACAAAGACAAGCTATGCATACAAATCAGAAAATGCAGTCTCACCATTTTGCTCGGCTGGATCATCATAATAAGATTCTGCTACAGTGTGAAGATGTACAAAGAACTCCTTGGTAAAATCTTTTCGACGCCTAGCAACAACTTCACTAATCTCAGATGGTGCTCCCCTAGCCACTTCAAGAAGTTCATTATGTCTTTGCACGTCTTCATCAATCTGGCATGAGAATCTTCAATGAATTCAGGAAGAAAAAGAAAAAAAAGAAGGCAAAAATACAAATACTCATGCAGAACTAGAATGGCAGCATGCATTTACTTTCAGCACTAAACAACTACATATCATCACCTCTCAGAATTTTTTATTTTTATTTTATTTTATTTATTTATTTTTGAGAGACCTCTCAGAAATTATTGCACTACAATTTTCTCATCAAGAAGAATACTCTAGTCACCACAAAGACATGGAAGAAGACATCGGCCAACATGCCTCTGCTATATTTGGCACTCCAGGGTCTGTCAGATCTCACCAATCATTGGCACCAATAAGGAAATCTCTAGGGGAAGAAGTCGTCCCAATGTGATGACCATAAACATCTGATCAGCATATTCTTTTGGATGGTCAGTGAGTAGTCCAGAAAAAGTACAAAAAATAATGTTTAAGATCATCCACACAAGAAAATTATTGCCCTAAAAACATTTATTGAAAAGGAAGCAAATGTACAAGAAGTACAAACCCACCACAGGGACCTTACCGAGAAACAAGAGAATCCCAATTGAAAACCCAATCAGAAAAGCTACAACCCGAGAAAAGAGGTAAGTGAGAAGCCCATCAGAACATGAGGGCTAAAGCACGATTCTTCAAGTGCTGGGGAGAGGATTCCTTAACCTCAAAAATGTGGGAATTCTGTTCAGTCCAGAGAACCCAGAAAACTATGTGGGGGGTACATTGCCAAAGGAAAGTGCCTCAGCACCCAAGGATGAACTCATCAAATGGTAGGTGCACCCCTTTGAATGTGCCTACCACATGTATGTGGCATAGAGAGAGGACAACATTTTCCTTCCTCCTGTTTGACATGCATATTCCTCAAAGCCTCAAATTGATCCAACTACAAAAAGAACAATACCTTTGGCAGAGTAAATTAGTGTTATGGTATATGAGTAAAGAAACTACCTCCTTCAGCTTCCTTCCAAGCCGAAGTAGCCTGTGCTTCATCCCAGGGTCACTCTCGTTATCTGCTCGCTCCTGACAGAGCCTATAGAAATGAGGCCGAATACTGCTCCATTCCTTGCTGAAAGCTAATAACCTTCTCCAATCAGTCGAAGTGGGCTTGTCAACCATGAAAACCTCAATTAGTTTGTTGCAAACCCTGATCATCTTATGATCGTCCAAGCACTCTGGATCATCTTCTCCTTCCACACTTCCACCAGATACTCCTGTATGTTCTTCATGAATAGACATCTGATCAGTTGGTTCAGACACTAACAATTGGTCTCCAGTACAATCATTCGATACTGCAGCTGTATCACCAATGACTGCTGCAAGAGAGCATCGTTGCAGCCTGAGAGGTTCAAGTGGAAAATGAAAGCCTGCCATTTTATACCATTTGAATCAGTTTAATGACACCGGAACTCCTGATTTGTCAGAAAAATAGCTTGTTGGTTTTGCAGTAGGCACCAAGAGTGGTTGGACACGACAAACACCAATTGTAGAGATCAAACAATGTTAACCAACTTTTATAAGCGCCATAGTCTAATGAAGGAGCTCATCAGACAACTCTAATCATCTAACTAGTGAGTCATACAATGAACCACAGCACATAGATTTATTGATTTTCCAACAAAGGCAACTGATTGAATGGTTAGGATCAGTGAGAATTTTTGGCAGTGGCAGTCCAAGAGGTGCTCCATTAATGTAGCAAGAGTCTGCTTTAATTTTAAACAATATTTAGAGTAGAACTTTTTTTTAGATAATAAGCAACTATTGTTATGACCAAGGATTTTAAAACTTAAGAATGTCCAATGCAACACTAAGTACCAAACCGTAAAGTTGTGTCTGAACCAATAATACAACTGTGGCTAAAATGAAAAAGTTACAATGACATAACATGGACACTTCATATTTGAGGAAAAATATATTTTCATGTGTTAGAAACATGCAGGTAATATATTAGATTTTAAGCTTTAAACATTTATGAAAGTAATATAAATCTTGTTTTCATAAATTAACTGTATGTTGTTAATGTCTTTAATATTTGTCTACTTAGAAATAACTTTTATTCCAGCATTGTCACATTGTATGGACGGGTGCAGATTTCATCCTTCTGGGATTAGTCTGTCTAACACAAATGCACATGCATGTCTAAACTCTAAACTAAAAATATATAATCCATGGATCTAGAGGCCTCCTTTTTTCCATAAAGGCTGAAGTTTCAGTCACATTCCCAAGATGTCGACTATAAAATTCTTGAAACTCATCTCTCAATTTGTTTTCAGCTATCACACCCTCATATGACATATAATTGCTCTGTAATATGCATATATGCATACATGTATCAATGAGATTTAAACAAACGAGAGAACATATTTACATATAAATATAACAAAGAACCTTCAAGTACATCTAATCACTTATTTTACCCCCAAAAAAGTACACCATTTTAGCTAATCAAATTCAAATTTTTAGAACTTCATTATGCGGGTGGAGATCCAAGGCCTACTCGAAAAGAGGGAAGCAAATATGAAGGCTAGTTCTGACTTCTGACAGCCATGATAAGGGCTATTCGGCTAGAGAGGAACAACAGGGTGTTCAACAATTCCTATGAACCCTCATATAGAGTATTTTATCGACCCAAGAAGTTTATTCTATTTTAGGCACAACAATGCAAAGGGTGTGAGGATGTAAAGAGGGATCAGTTGATCAATGAATGGGCTAGATTTATTGGGTCGTAATGGGGTCATGGATTTTTGGGGCTGGGTGATTATAGTGTAATTTTCTTCTTAACTCCGTCGGTTGTTGGCATTCTTATGGCCAGTACTTGGATGTATTGTACCTATCAGTTTTTGGGCTTTGCCCCTGGTAATAAATTTTCCCTGTTCTTAATTCAAAAAATCGAATTTTCACAAGCAGATAGCCAAAAGAAAGTTATGTACAAAGACAAGAGAAAACTATAGATAATTCGTAGCTCCAGATTAAAGTATATGCAAAACTGAAACCAAAACAGGGTTTAATTTATCTTCTTTGCAAAGTTAAACCGAACAAAGCCCTAACTATTCAGTCAAAATCAGAACTTTTTATTTTAGAGAAGCAAAACTTTGATTCTGCGGGAGAAAGAAGGGATGCCACCTGAATTTCTCTCCAAAGACAGAGATATAGAAGAGTCTCGAGAACAAGAAGATGCTCTGAAAGGGCACCAACGCTTTGAGAGGGGTATTGATGCCGGGATAGTTGCAGAAGCGATTGCCATCGATGCAAAACTGGTCAGAAGTACTAGGGCTTCGATTTCTTCAGGGATGCACTGATGAATGCAGCTTTTCTTAGGGGTTTATGGTTGCAACTAAGGCGGTTAGGAAGTAGCTCTGTCTTCTCTACCTCTATACCTGTGCGGGCGTGCAGAGGCGCTTCCCACTTAGAACCCTCTGTATCGAAATCCTGCGCAACAATGATTTGAGAATGCTCTCCGTCTGACGCGTGGCCAGTCAACCTAAGTATGCACTATTTTAAATACCTATAATACCCCTAGAATCTGAATTTTAAAAAATAATAATGTAATAAATAAAATAAAACGAGGTAAGAAATTTAGTGATCTTTTATATAAAATTATAGAAGATTAAAGCTTCCAATAGATATTCTATAACATGCAAATGTGCACGTCTCAATTATATATGGTGTTCTCTTGTCTTGTGAACTACGTCGAGATAATTCCACCCCTTTGGAGCAATTTTTTTTTCACATCTGAATAGATATTTTCATGAAAGCATCAACTCTTTTTTTTTTTCTCTTGATCATGAAGTTTTTTCTTATAAGTTTCTATTAAGAATGTATAACCTAACTTTCCAAATTTAATATCTTAATCTATTTGATATTTGATAATTTAAAAGTTTTTTTAATCTAGGATTGGTTATAGGAATCCTGCATTTACCCTTTTGGGGAATGCAAAATTCATTCAAATTCTATTTAGTGACCTGAAAAAGAGTTAAAATAAGAACATAAGAAAAGTTGGCCTTATACCAATTGGTCAAACTAATAAAGCTCTTTTTAACAAAACATGTGGAGGTATGAAATGGTGGGAAGAAACATTTGAAAGGAGGTGATAGAAGTTCAAAATAAAATATTAGTAGTAGATAATTTGAGAAAAAAAAGGAATACATACTCCAAATATTTGTATAATCAGATATAGGGACGAGGAATCGTTTTCACAGTTATTGTTGCATCATCCGTTTGCAATCAAATTATGGAGGAAAATGTCAATGGACTTTGGTCAATAAATATGTACAAATGGGATGTTACATAGTTTTATGTTTGGGTCATGCTTAAGCATATTCGGGCTCGGCCTAAGCAAATTATTTTTATATAAACTTATAGATTTTATAGATAATTTTTTTAAAGTTATATATTTTTTTATTAATTTTTATATAAACATATAAAATTTTCTAGCCTAACTTCCAAAGCATAGTGTTGGGCTGGGCTCGAGCCTTGATTTTTGAGTTTCTTCTTAACCCAAGTTTGTAATATATACATGTTTAAAAACATTATTAAAATTAAAATATATATATAAAAGAAAGTAAAAATATAGGGGAGGTTTTTAGCCAAGATCCTGGTCCAGCCTAAGACAATTATTTTTTATATAGATATATAGATAAATATTATAAACATATAGATTTTTGTTATATATATATATATAACAAAAATCGCTCGCAATCTTGATTTTTAAAATAAAGAGAGAGAGAGAGAGAGAGAGAGTTTTCTGGCCCGAGTTGCATAAAATAAAGTCGGGTTAAACTCTAATCTTGATTTTTAAGTTTCTTTCTAGGCCCGTAATTTATGGATGTTTAAAAAACTATTAAAAATTTGAAAAAGAAAAGAAAATATAGCAGATGTTTTAAGGAGAAAACAAATGTTTAAAAAAAATAATAGAAAAAAAAGAAAGATATAGTTTAATAATAACCATCTTTTTACTTTTGTAATTGACCCAATTCCATGAAAGCATCAATTATCTTTTTTCCTTTTGATAATGAAGTTTTTTCATGAAAGTTTCCATTGGGAATGTATAACCTAACTTTTTAAATTTAGTATCTTAATCTATTTGATATTTGATAATTTAGAAGTTTTTTTAATTTAGGATTAGCTATAGGAATCCTACATTCATCGTCTTTGGAAAATGCAAAATTAATTCAAATTCCATCTAGTGACTTAAAAGAAGATTTAAGATAAAAATCTAGGGAAAGTTGGTCATATATTGATTAGCCAAACTAATAAAACTCTTTTTAACAAAATGTGTGGAGGTATGAAATGGTGGGAATAAACATTTGAAAAGAGGTGATAGAAGTTCAAAATAAAATATTAGTAGTGGACAATTTGAGGGGAAAAAAAAAAGAATACATATTCTAAATATTTGTATAATTAGATATAGGGATGAGGAATCATTTTCACAATTATTGCCACAACATTTGTTTGCAATCGAGTTATGGAGGAAAATGTCAAGGGACTTTGGTTAATAAATATTTACAAATGGAATGTTACATAGTTTATGTTTGGGTCATGCTCAAGCATACCCTAGCTCGGCCTAAGTAGATTACTTTTATATAAATATATAGATTTTTTAAGTAAATTTTTCTATATATATATATGTAGAGAGAGAGAGAGTTTATTGGCCCGAACTCCTTAACATAATGTTGAGCCGAGCTCGAGCCTTGATTTTTCGAGTTTCTTCCTAACTGAACTTGTAATATATAAATGTTTGAAAAATTATTAAAATTACATATATATATATATATATATATATATATATATATATAAGAAAATAAATATATAGGAGAGGTTTTGGACCAAGCTCCTGGTTCGGCCTAGAGCCATTTCTTCTATATATATAAATTTCTATGTAAATTTTATAAAAAAAATGTAGTTTTTTTATATAAATAAAGAGTTTTCTACCTTGAATCTGATACAATAAAGTTGGGTTAAACTCTAATCTTGATTTTTGTGTCTCTTCCCGGTCCCGTAATTTATAGATATTTTAAAAACTGTTCAAATTGAAGAAAAAAAAAGTATAGGACACATTTTAAGGAGAGAATAGATGTTTAGAAAAATAATAAAATTGAAAAAAAGAAAGATGTAGGTTAATAATATCCATCTTTCTACTCTTGTAATTGACCCAAGGTTAAATAATTTTCACGACAACAACAACTAACTCAAGAAATTAATTAATATTTTATCAAAAAAAGTAATAAATTAATAATTATATTGTTACCAAAATTATAATTTAAAATAAAAAAACCTAGACTAAATTTTGTATCCCTAAGAATTTAAATAATTAGATGAGTACGATGAAGGAACATTTAATAAGATTAGTTAGAATAAGATTATATAATTAGGAAAGAAATTAAGAGTGATTTAATGACATAAGGGATTATTTAATGGGGAAGAGAGATAAATTCATAAAAAATATATAACAAAAAAGAATTTTGGGAGTGAGAATTTTGGTGTATTTAATTTTTAATTAATATCTTAGAAAGCATTTAGGAGAGGGAGATGTGGATGAGAGAAAAAATAGAAATAGAAAAAGGGGCGTTAAAGAGTCCAAAAAAGAAGGATTTATTGATTAATTAATGTGTAATTAATTTTTAATTTATATCTTAGAAAGTATTTAGGAGACTGAGACACGTTGGTGAAAAAGAAAATAGTATTTTTTACCAAAAAAGAAAAAAAATGGTAATAGAGAAAGGGGCGTTATTTGCGTTAAAGAGTTTTAGAAAAAAGAAAAAGAAATTATTTTCATTAATAACAATTTTAAAGAGTGAGAAGTGGGTGAAGAGTGGAGACGTTAGAGAGAGAACATATTGAAATAAAATAAAGAGAGAAACTTACAGGAGAGTATGAATAGTTGTTCACGTGGATGAGAGAGAAAGGGAGCTTGAATAGATAGATTTTAGGAAGAGAGATTTTTTAGAGAGATTTTAGGGAAATGGGAGAGTGGGATAGGATGAGAAACGTTGGAAAGAGAAAGTGGAAAGGTGTTTTGGGAAAATTTGAGCACCAAAAAATTGATAAGAGTGTCCACGTGGATGAGAGAGAAAAGGGGCATGAGGCTACTATTTTTATAATGAGGGGTGGGAATTTTTTTTTTATATATATAAATATGTGAGCTAAGAATTTTATCATGTAGAAAGCAAATAAGATTAATAAAATAAATAAATGAAATACATTTAAAAAAATTAAAATAGTATGTTAAGGTAACTTTCATTTTTTTTAAAGTTTTTCTATCCATTGTTGGAGTACACAATTGAAATCATCTTCACTAACCAAATCTTAAGATTCAAAGTAAAATGGACAAATTGCTAACATGTTTCACAGTTGGGTACGTAAGCATCCCCAACCCTAGAGAAAGAGAGAGATAGAGAAAGAGCGAGAGAGTTCAACTACTGATGTATGTATCCCAAATCAATGACTAACCACATTACACTTATCTAACTAGATTAGATTAAAAGTTTAAGCGATAGTAACTCATCCTTATAGTGGGGTGCCAAATAAAAATTAGTGGATTATTATGATTATTTAATAAACTAATAATTTATTATATCATTTTGTATGATATTTTTATGATAGTTTCCTAGCTTATTGTTTTGATTCTTTGAAAAACTTAAATTTTTGATTAATTTTTATAAAAATACAGATCATGAACATTATTTCTCTCATGATCATCATATGAAATCCTAGGATTTAATCAATGAATATTAAGAAGAATACTTCAATAGCTAAACCAGATACAAGACGATGATCCAACCCAGTCTCAAAAGTATCCACACCTGCTATAGAATTCTTTGTGTTTCTCCCACTTCTAGAAAAGTTATGAGACCCTATCTAAATGTGGGTAGCTCTTTATATATAGTATTTGAAAATCCAAAATAACCCTAGGGGGTGTGGGATCCTTATGGGATTCTTATCCTTAGGCCGTATGACCCAATATCCTTAATTAAGTCAAACTGCATTAAGGATATTCTATCTTTTATTAATTATAAACTAGCACACCACTAATTATAATAATCCACGTTACATCTTGCAATTAAACTCCCAAAGATAAGAAAATAACGAAGAGGTCATTCCTTATAGATATTTCACAAATAAGTCCTTCCACTTCACAATATTCCTTACTGACCTTCAGGATGATAAAACAATCACAATCTAACCCCTATGATCATTAGAACATTATCATTAAGAACTTAATGAATCAATTGGACATTTAAAAACATTTAATTGATAAAATCATTTTCAAAATTAAATATATACATTATAATATAATTTTGAAAACATTTGACAAACACTTTATCAAG
>JAOXJP010241159.1:0-23182 GCA_025762735.1 Platanus orientalis | reverse complement strand
GTGGAGTACTCTGTAAGTATCCAAATAATCTAAAATGAATCTACCCTACATCACTCTCACAGTCAGACGTACTTGACAACTTACCCTAAATCTCAGGAACTCAGACCAGTACAAAGAATCAAACCCTAGACCTCCAGGTCTAGACTTCTCCTATTCACCCGAAGAGGAGAACCGATGTCCAACTCTATTGGTTAACCCCGAGTTGGTTGCGACTCCAAGAAAAGCCTAACCCTCTTGTAAAAGGGTTAGCAACCTCTCATGCACCGGCCTTAGGCGCCGAAGAGTGGACCTGGAAACAACAGGCGGGCGAGGGCATCCGAACCCCTCCCGAACACCGATGTCTACAATATTTATCTTAACCTATAGGGTTACTTGACCTTGAACTTATCATATGCAATAAAATAAGAATAATCTAACACTAACATCATCATTATAATCTTAAAGGTGCAATAAAAATAAATCATAGCATATAAACAAACAAGCTATCATGTCACTAATCTCCCATGTGATGATAGGAGCCAAAACCTCCGTCATCACACCTTAAATATAAAACTATACGTCTCAAAAATCGAACTTCAAACTTAATACATCTTAAGAGGTTTTAATACAAAACATAGAGTCTAAATGAAACTAAAACTAATAAGAAAGAGAAACATCAGACACATGCCTTCCCTTCGACCTCAAGGTACTCCAAATGGTGCATTTGTACTAAACTTCTCCTGTAATAAAAATGGTATGGATGAGTGAGATTCACGGCTTGCAAGTACAAAAAACCTACTATGGAAACTAGACAGATAAAACATTAATCTTTCAATATAAAAATACTAAATATATCTCCACATAAAATATATACTAATTTCTAACGTGTAGGCATGTGCTAGTATGCATGCATCTTCTATTAGTCATCATAAGATCTATACACTCATCATCATGGTTCTTCATGTAGAAATTATGCATGACACTTCACATGATTTTATTTATACATGACATTCTTCTAATATTTACTTATAACAATATGTATGATTCTACCTATACATAGTATTCTTCTCATATATTTGTGTGGCAACATACATAGCAATATGTGCTTGTAATTACATGGTAAATATTTCACGATCTATCCATAGTAAAAGTATCTAGCGTACATTTCAATTAATATTTCTATTCATTTCTCATACATAGACTATACTTTCCTAATATGAATATGCATATACATATCATTTCAAGTTAGGCATGCATAATTCTTAAACAATTAGCATTTATAACAACACATTTGCATAATGAGACATGAAATTGTACTTGTATTTTCAATAAGTCATCATTACCTTAGTACTTATTATTCACATTCTTACTTTTTACTTATCATAGGTTACTTATCGTTCATCATGTCTTTACTTATCTTTTATTTCTATTGTCATTGTCTTAATATTTACTTATCACTTTTCATTAGTCACTTGATACTTATCATTGATCTTCATAACGTTGAATTATACCTCACATTGGGAGAACCATCATGCATTTTCATTTTTCTTACATAGTTTAGGAACTTAAGTTCTTTTAAAGATTATGAACGCTCATTCATTTCGTAACATTTCTTTTACTTACTCGTCATTAGTAATTTATCTACTTTTTTTTCCTTTCATGAAACTTTCTTTCTTACATAATTTATGAACTTTTTCTTATTTATGTAACTTAAATGTTTTTATTTCCTTATCTTGATACTCTTTATCTTTACATAACTTATAACTTTACTTTGCTTGTGAACTAAGTGCTTTTATTCTCTCTTTAGTATTATTTATTTCTTATAAACTTTTCTATTCTCCTTAACATAGTTTCACTCTTTTATGTCTTATGAGATTTTCTTTTTTCTTAATATAACTTCATTCCCAATGGCTGGGCCTTTAAAGCCCCTTACACTTACTCATGCTTACTTACGCTTGTTATCTCTTTTATACTTGCATTTCACTATCTTACACTTACTTATACTTTCTTTTCACTTACTTTATACTTTACTTATACTTTGATTCACTTTTTTACACTATCTTACACTTGTTTTCATTTTTCTTTTACTTTATACTTTGATTCACTTGCTTACACTTTGGTTCACTTTGTCACATTGTATCATATTTTCAATGACATGATCACACGTCATTGATTAACTCTCAATGATAGGATAGACACATTGTATTATATCCTCAATGGTAGGATCACGTGTCATTGATTAATTCTCAATGATAGGATTGACATATTGTATTATATCCCCAATGGCAAGACCACGTGTCATTGATTAACTCCCAATGATAGGATTGACACATTGTATTATATTCACAATGATAAGACTATTTGTCGTTGATTAATTCCCAATGATACACATTGTATTAATCCTTAATGGCAAGACCACTCGTCGTTCATTAATTCTCAACGATAAGATTTACTTGTTTATTATTATACTTATCAATATTGTGCATTTTTATCTTATTTTAAAATTCATGTTCATTGTTTATTTCATTTATCATTAATTCTTAATCATTTTAGCTTACCATCATATGATGGACTCCTTCTCATTAATACAAGAGACATATATTATTACATTTTATATTCACTAACATGGAAATCCATAAAATATCACAAATTTTTATAATCAAACATGTATTCGAAGAAATTCACCAAAGAGAATAATAAGCTCATGTAAGGAATCTAAGGCATTCAAGAATCATGTAAATGATAAGGGAAATCATTAAGAACATTTTATCAAACATGTAGAGTGCAAGAATTAAAGAAATTCATAAAAAAATTAAAGAGAGAAACCCAATCTTCACCATCTTTAAACATATCTTATTTGAATCATTTCATAGAGTTTCCTAAGCAATTTATATACAACACATACTATTATCATTACATGGAGATCAACATGTTTCATATTTAACCGATATATTTAAAAGATGTTCATCACTAACTTAAATAATCATACTAGTCATGGTAATCAAACAGATCATCCATCAATATCCTTCATGGAAGCTATATAGTTATGGAATCCTATTTTACAAACATTCTTAAAACATAAGATTCGTCATTTCAATGAAATACATATAATAACATGCAAATCCATTTTTCCTCGTAGTATAAAATATGGATTTCTAAGATCATAGCAGAAAATGACAAGATCTCATCATTAATCACCATAATAGATGGGGTTTCTAAGATCCTAACAAAGGGCTTTACAAACATATGAGAAAATAACCATAAAATCAATATTTTACTATTACAAGACTTCTAGGAACCTAAAAACAAAGAAAGCTTTGTGTAACTACTTAAGCTCATATTCCTTGTTTTGAAGGAAATCCACATTCAAAACTTTTGTCTTTGTCAATCCATCCTCCTTCCATGAGTAAATAAGGCATTTCATGGTTAGAATACATAAAGTAAGGTAGAAAATGGAAAACCATAACTCTTTTAGGTTAGATTTAAGCTCTAGCAACTTACCCAAGCTTGGAGAAGAAGATTATTTTCTCATTTATCAAAAATCTCTATTTTCTCTCTTCTTCTATCTCTTTGTATTATAAGGAGTTTAAATGACTTAAATGAGGTCTAATAATGTTTATAATTCATTTAAAATAAGATCCCACATGTGTGGGGGTCCAATAGGAGAAAGCTACGTCATAAAAGTGACAAAAATCATAATTTTCGAGCATTTTCAGCATTTCTAGGCGTGTCATGATCGATCATGAGATATGTGATTGATTACGGATTACTAGGGGATCCCGCTGCTTCATTCATGATTGATTAAGCCAAAATTAGGGTTTTGTGATCGATCACGAGATCAGATCTTGTTATCCATGACCGATTACGATTCTCCCAGAAAATCCTGCACAAAAACTCTATAGTAAAACGAATATAATTTTCTTTACAAAACTCCAAATTACAAACCGTTTGAGGTGTTGGAAAATAGATTTGAATAACTTTTCAACAAGGTATGGTTCATTCTCTAATCCGCTCAGGATTGGTGCCAGTGAGCCTGAAAAGTTATCTCAAATTCACAATCAGGATAACTTTTGAACTTGACAGGTTTGAGGCCCAACTTGGGTTCTACATTTCTAGCTTGGTCCAAAAGGCTCCTAAACCACTCTAAGGTTTCTTTAAGACATGTAGAATGATAAATTTACCCTTACAAGGTAAAATTATGATTTTACCCTTTAAGTGAAACACGGGGTGTTCCGCCTAAGGTCCACTCACATATAAGGGCTGACATGTAACGTCGAAAAGTGAAAAATCACCTCCAAAAAAGTGGTGCGGATTTAGTGCGCCCTCTTAACAAATGCCTAAGATCTACCTGTATGTAGGGGCAAACAAGTAGCGTCAAAAAGTGATTTACGCCTTTTAGGGGCGTGATATCACTTTTCGATGCTACATGATTGCATGCAGGCAGACCTTAGGCGTTTGTTAAGGGGGCGCACCAAATCATGGGGGCTAAAAAAGTGTGAATCACTTTTTTTGCCATTGCTTGCAAGCCAACATTCATTAAGGGGGAACACCAAATCCACTTGGATGGACTTAGGAAACTCTCATGATTGTGTCCGCTTCCTTGAAGAACGTTAATAACATTAGGGGGTGGACACATCAACAACGAAAAGTGATAAGTGCCCCCTAAAAAAGAGGGGAGATTGTCTCCACTTCCCCTTATATGTTAACCTCCGTTGGGGTTAAAGGGGTAGACACATCAGTGCCATGTGCCTATCCCCTTGATTCCAATAGAGGTCAGTGCACAAGTGGGGAAGCAGATACAATATTCTTCGCCCAAAAAAGTGTAAATCACTTTTCGGCGTTGATGTGTCTACCCCTTGACACCCAGATGTTAGCATTTTTAAGGGAAGCGGACACAATCCTTTCTCTAGGATTTGACGTGCCCTCTTAAAGAACATCTAAGATTTGCTTGCATCTCGGGCAAACAAATCAGTGTTGAAAAGTGAAAAGAACCCCCCAAAAGGGTAAATTACTTTTTTCGGCATTGATGTGCCACCTCTGATGCTAGATAGACCTTAGACGTTCTTTAAGGCGTGCACCAAATTTACGATGATAAGGAAACGAGTCCTAGGGGATTTGGTCAGCTCCTCAAATAAATGCTTGCATACAGCGGCAAAAAGTGACTCAGATTTGGTGCACCTCTTAAGGATTGATTAAGGTAAAACCAATATCAACAGTGGACACATCAATGCTGGAAAAAGTGATTTACCCTTTTGGGGATGTTTTTCACTTTTTGGCACTGATGTGTCCACCCCGAATGCAAGGCTGACCTTATCTGGTTGTTAAGGAGTCGTACCAAATCCTAGGGAAAAAAGTGTAAATTACTTTTTTCGATGAAAATCAGCTTTTCCTGATGTATTAGAATGGTATCAGGGGGTGGACACATCAGCATTGAAAAGTGATAAGCACCCCCAAAAAGTGAAAATCACTTTTTGCCACTGATGTGTCAGCCCCCTGATGTCATTCTAATACATCAGGAAAAACTGATTTCCATACCTAATCCCAGACGGTTGGGGAAGAACTGTAAGCCTTCGTTAAGGGGCAGACCAATCAACTGTGTCTTTGAGCCGTTCTCTTTTTTAACATGGAAAGCAACACTTCTCCCTAATAAAGTGACTCAGCGCCTCTCTCTCTCTCTCTCTCTTGGGAAGGAAGCAGAGGTCGCGGCCGACAGACAATCTATTGGCGACAGTGCCACGTAGCACAGGTCTACTTCCCTCTCAAACCCTAACTAATTTCCAAGGAAATCTTTCTCTCTTAATTCTATAGCCATCATCGTCAGCTTTTTCTTCATTCTCTCAAACCCTAAGTTTTTTTTTTATCAGATGGTAATAACCGTTACCCCAGATTTATCATTCTTATTCACTTCTTGCTTTTTTTTTTTTTAATATATATTTTTTGGTAATCCTTTTCTATTCATGATTTATCTGTTATGTTTTTTGAAGCTTCAATTAGCCATAACTTTTTTTTTTTTTTTTTCTTAAATTTTTGTAGTTGTGCGAATTCAGTGTTTGAAAGAACTTGGTAGAAATGGGATTGACCAGCTTGAGGTAAGATTCTACTGTAGAACAAGAAAATATTTTACTTTGATCAACGCAGCAAGCCTTATACATGCATCCCCGCGTATTAATAAGCTTGTATTTTCTCTAATCTTAATAGTAGAAAGAGTTTCTTGTTGGGGTTTTGAACTTCGCTATGAGAATATCTTTAGATAGATTTTAAACCCCTAGGGCAGTCCTAGAGAAACAATAGCTACCTGCATTTCATACATTGGGTGTTTTCATTTTAGAAAGAACCTTGAGTTTTATGGAGAATGCCACTGGTTTTAAGACATAGGTTGGAGCACATGCTGTTGGCTTCTGTGAAATCTCCCTTTCTCTTTTACATTATATACAGATATTCCTGCCTTGATGGTTAGTTGATTAATTATTACTTATTCTTCTTTAGGCCAGGTTCTGAAAACAAAGAATCTTCCAAAAATAGCAATCGGAAATTTGAAAAGAAAGTACAGTTCTATACTAGTAAGTTTGGCTTGTTCTTGATAATCCCCATCTCTTTTGGATTCTTTGTTTAAGTCTCATGCATTGTTGTCTCTATTTATCTGATTGCTTGGAAACTGTTTGTTAGCATTGACAATTACTGATTTATATCCGCAACAAAGAAAAGTCATCTAATATTATCCAAGTACAGACCTGTTATTTGTGAGACATTGTAGAAGATTCTCCCTAAGGATTGAAAAGAAACAGACTAATAGCCATAACTGAATCTATTCTTTCTAATTTGTTTTAAATCTTTGATTATAGCTTGCTACAATAACGCTGTGACTGCCTTTATTCCCTTATGTTTTGTGGTCTTGTCATTATTTGATGAAATTTGAACAACAGAATTCAATGCTGTGTGTGTGTGTTTAATGTTACTCTTTTTGGCAAGTAAGCTTGGGATTGACAGGAATCCTCCTGGCTAAAATGCCTGGATTCTGAGATCAGTACAGGTGCTAATCTTGTTATTTTTTAGTTTTTTAAATCCTGGATATGGATTCTGATATGAGCATCAAGTCCAATACGCTAAACTATGCTAAATTGAATAATACTTCTAGTGTATACAGTAATCCTTACAATTGGATAATCTATATTTGTCCGTTTTCTATTAATGTTGACAGAATAGAGGGCATTGTTAGAGCATTCACATCCGGTTAGGCATATTTTATCTATTTTGCCTCTTACAAATTGTACTTTTTCTATTTTACATAACTTTTTTTACATAAGGCCATACATCCCGCTCTCTACTTTAGCTAACTTTTGAAAATAATCTGTTTAAATATTATTATTTAACTGACAACTTTTGGAAATGTTGAACAAGTGTTGATGTTGGTCAAACGAAAGAGTATAAAAAATTAGTTTTAAATTTATACCTTTAGCTACAGTCACTCGCTACTTTTAGCTAGTGACTGTAGCAACATGTATAATTTTAGCCAAAATACATAACCAGATGTAGGCTCTTTTTAGTGAATTTCACTCTTTTCACTCGCTACTTTAGCTAAAAAGCTATTTTACATACTCGGATGCGAATGCTCTTAGGACTTAAGAAATAATCACTAAATAGTAGAAAATAACAAAAATCTAGAAACGTTCATGCAGTATTCATTATCACTTTCAGTACCTTATGGTGTTGATACATGTGGATACTGTATGCTATGTTCATTAACAAAACCAAGGGTGCTATTAGGAGTTAAGAAATAATCTATAGTACAAAAATTGGGGATTCAGAGTAATAATAGAAGTTTTCATGCAGAACAAGTACTAGTGATTATACTGGTATACTATACAATAGGAAGAAGAGAGGCCCACAGATACCTAGGGAGACCACCCAATTAAAACATACTTTGTATTAATTCTTCATTGATTTAATTCATGTATAGGGGTGCCTTTATATAGGCTTAGAATGCATAGAAAACAGATACCTTCCTAATTTAGCAACTTCTAAGTTCCTAAACTTGGGACTCAAGTATTTCCTAAAACTAAACTACTAAAAACTTGACTTTCTAAAAACAATTAAGAAACTTCTAATAGTACTTTCTAATTTCAAAAAGACTTCAAAATAACATACTAAAACTTAAGACTTTCAAAAACACAACCTTCTAAAAAAACTATTCCAGTCACTCACTGATACCTCTTTAGCAATTTGGTAATATCTTTCCCAAATCACCCTAGATTTGCAAAATCCTTATCTCGTTAGAAAGGTAACTGAATAACCTCTCTAATGACTCCAAAATCAAGCCAAAAAGACAAGTTTTGACCTTAGAAACTTGGGTTAAAGTTAGTTTTAGGATTAGCCTAAAATCCTAAACTCACCTTGGCTTTCAAGCATTATTACAAAAATAAACCAATAACTAAAAACTCAAATTAACCCATGCCACTATTGGCCTTATTATATTTGAATCCCATCCTAAAATACTTTAACTATTAGGAAAATTTTTGTGGTCCCTATCCATGGTCATCAAGCTTCTTGGTCTTCACATGGCATGCTCTCGCATCAAATTTATACTAGTGTTTAACAAAGACATTTTCAACAATCAAAAGGCATTAGCTTGTCTAGAACATAACTTCTCTATAGTATCAACTCATATGGATTCATCTATGGCAGCTGGTTACTCCTTGGTCTTGGCAAGTTTAAAGTTGCTTAAGAATCTATCCTCCAAACTTTTTCCCTTTGTTGCAAAGGTTAGAGGAAGTTAAATTGGGGAGTTGTAAAATCTTGCTTTCTTTCATTGATTCCCGAGGGTAGAAGCTCCTTCCCTGCTGAGTTCTTGTGGAAGTCTTAGGTCCTGTTGGTCTCTATGGAGAAACAGTGCTGACCATGGATTGTTTAATCTCTAAAGGCATACATATCCTGAACAGATGTTTGATGTGTTGTAGAGATGCCAAGATGAACAATCATCATTTTTATCCATTGTCTCATAGCCTATCAAATCTGGACTGTTGTGGTGAAGTATTTCCATGATTGTTGGGACACCCGGAGGACTATGATGGACCTCATGGATTGGTGGGTTGGCGGTCTAGGTTTTTTCTTATCTACTAGAGGTAAGATCATGTGGATTTGTTTCCCATTTTGCAGTCGTTTGGTGCATATTGACCGAGCGTAACACCAGAAAATTTTGAAGGTACCTCACTCGATACACTTGGCCAAGATGCAAGATATCATGTTTTTAAGGTTTTTGTGTGGGTGTCTCAAACCTCCTTGTTTAGGGGGATTAAGTACCATGAGTGGATCTTCGCTTGGGATGCTATAGTGTTCTTGTAGTTTTTTTGCTTCTCAATGTATTTACGAAATAGATGTTCTGTCCAGGATTTGGCTAGACACCAGGTGACTTCACATGGAATACAATGGGTAGGGGTTAGATGTAATTTCAATTTCCCACCCGTTTTATTCCAAATGAAGTCATCTTGTGCCTTGGACACCATCCTGGACAGAAAGTTTGCTCCCTTTCTGTTTCATGGGTTTTTGCTGCTCATACACTTAAAAAAAAAATAAATAAATAAATAAAAAAATACTGATTGTAATTCTTTCTCAATGTTTGTTGAACTGATGCTTCGCTATCACTACACCAGGTCTAAGTCTAAGTATGAAGTCTTTAAGTTTTTGTTGTTGGAATGGCATAAGATTTTATGATTGTTGATGGTCTTTTCAGGCTAATTTCTGGACAAAGAGGACTCTTAAATGGGGTTACTAGTTGGTTAATTTGCAATCTGGCTTTTTTTTCCCTTCTTTTAATTAGAGGAAGGAAACAGATGCTAAACTAGTCTATTTGCACTTTTTCACAATATACTGAATAGTGTGGATTTGTAAGGTTTTTAGTTATTTATTTATTTTTTAAATTCTCAAATAGATGGAAGTAGGGAATACACATTTCAAAATGAATGGATTTTGTTGATCCTATTGCTAGATAAGATATTGGGCTTGGAAGGCAATCAGTTTTAGAAGGTATGTGCAACGCCAACTTAACTTTTGCTCCTGTAATTTCTGGTTCAGTGTTCGTAAATCGTTTCCAAGGGAGTAAAGTGTGGATTTATAAAGTTTTTTTTTTTTCCCTCAAATAGATGAAAGTGGAGAGTACACATTTCAAAATGCCTGTACCTTCTAAAACTGATAGACTTTGAAGCCCAATATCTTATCTGGAGTAGGATCAGTTTTGAAAGCTACTGTACATTAATTCTAGTTTCTCCAGATTTTTCAAAATAGTCTTATTGATGGAAAACAAAATTCTAGAGATGTAACTGTTCTGTATATTTTATGCTGTTTAGGATCCAATTTGCTTTTTAGAACATTGGCTGGGATAATAAACACCCATAGTATGTGTCCACACATGGATGTTGCTGCATTAGCTCTAACGTAGGGGAGTTCAAGATGAAGTAGACGATTATTATTGAGCATAAGTTGTTTGATTTTGAGGATGTGTTCGTTAAAAACTTAAAGGCTCTTAAGATTAGTGGAACGTCGGAAAGCCTCCTCTGCATTTATCCAGTTTAAGGCGTGTTTCATTCCGTGGTTTTGCGATGTTGTCAAGTAAGCCTGCAATGCATCTAATCTCCCAGCCTTGATTCATTCTAAGGATGATGGGAATAGGGTCTTGTTTATCAAAGGGCGGGTGAACCCTCAAGGAAAGTTGTTGAAAGTCTCTAAGATTCTTAGAAGTGGAAAGGAATTTCACATAGTCATCCCTACGTCAAAGATGGAGTGGGCTGGCAAAACCCTCTACATGTGGTTCATAGGTCCTTTGGAAGGCGCTAGCCCAAAGCCCCCTCCTAGAGCTCTATAAGGGTTAAAATTTTATCGGCCCTTGCGTGTGGGGAGGACATGCTGAGCATCTTTCTCTTCCTAGTTTCCAGTGCCTTGCAATATCTGGGGTGGACATCATTCAACAAGGTTGTGAGTGGGCTATAAATGTTAATAGTCTTACTGATTCGGCTGGTGAGGAGGTTTGGGACTGCTCCCAATTTGTATGAAGGGATGTAGTTTTGTTTCTTGGGATGATGTGGCCGATGATATTTGGTCTTCCTCAGGCTGCATTCGGTTCCGTCTTGGGGCATCTTGGGTGACAAAAGGGCCTTGTTCGTCTATGATAGCTCTGACAAAGCTGCCCTATTTTGCGACTTGGGTGAGGAAGGTATCTTTTGGGGAGAACTAGATTTCTATGCTTGAGGTCCCAAACAATCTTTGATTTGTTATGGCAGCCTTTTTAAGCAAAGATGGCTTTGAATATGGGGCTTACCACCTTTGGACAAAAGAGGTGGTTAGGGTGGTAGGGAAAAGTAGGGGTCGTCGTTTGGTGGACCAAAAATGACTTAGTGTGAGGAACTCAGGTAGGCTCTTATAAATTTCCATGCTTGATTTCGGAGATTGATTAACTGTGTTTCTTCCTGGTGGCTATCACCATTGAAGGGGAAATGTCTAATGTATGATTTTTGTGGTCCTTTTGGGGAGATCCGAAAAAATGGATTTCATTCAGAGGACTTACTATCATGTGATGGAAAGGCCTTTGATGATCGGTGTTGCTAACTTGAGAGCGGTTTTTGGGCTGTAGTGTTGGTAAATGCAACTATGCTCTTCCCCATGCGCCTAATTCAAAATCTGAACAACCTTGTATGATGTCTGTCAACTTTACTCATTTGGAGTGTGGGGATGGTTTTGCTGTTTCGGGTGCAGAGTGGGGGAGGAGGAAGGGGAAAAAATTATGATGTATCCAGATTGGGTAGCAATTACAAGGTTGGGGAGGAATTTAGTGGGGCTCAGGGTATGGGGTTCTTGTCTAGGCCCAGTACAACTGGCAATGGTGTATTCAAATTTTCAAGGGGAGACAATGGAAACCCTTTTGGTGAGTTTAGAGGGCCTGTGGATCCCGCTCTTTCTCATAAGGAGGAGGGCCGGTCTAAGGTGTTCCACAAGTGGAGGGATTTGAAGAATTTCTGGACAATTTTTTCGCTACCCCCATCCATGTAGTGTGGTTGTGCCTAGGGGTGTGACACAAGGGCATTCTCTAAAATTGGATGTAAATTGATTTCATGCCTTTACCACTGGATACTATTAATGAAAATCTCTATTCTTTCCCTAACCATTGTTCGGTGGCTATGCATAGAGAGGGGGCTGTTTTGTCTTTTCAATGAAGAGTGAAACATGACGTTGGGGAAAGGAATTTTTGTTTTCAGTCAGATACTGCAGCCTAGGCACAGGCAAGAGCTTATTATCAGTTAAGTGGGACTACGTTGATGCGATCTCCTAGATTTTAGGATTGAGGTGTTGTGTTTGGCGAAGATGATGGTTGTGCTGCTGCTCGGGAATGGCTTTTTATCATCAATTGATGTTGGGGGAGTGTGATCCAGTACATAGCATAAAGGATGTTAATCATAATGTGGTGTCACAGGATGGGTTAAACTATAGGGATGGGATGGATGGCGTTCGAGCCTTTATTTTGAAGGTTCGTTCTAAACCTTTTTGACATGAGGATGTGTTTGAGACCTTGACTAGGGATGAAGATACTTTTCCATAAGTTTGTCCTTCATCTCGCTCCAATAAGCAATGGGCTCATCTCACCTTGCTTGAAGTTGGCACTCTACGATGGTCCAGTAAAGCTTGGCCTGACCAATGAACTTCATCTTGGCGAATCAGACTATACGACTCTGACATTTCATACTACTGAAAGTAGTGGCCCATGTCAGACACCCAGTCTAGGAATACCTTAGGGTTAAGGTGACCATCAAAAGTAGGGGCATTTACCCCAACCGACCTCATCACGGTATCGTCATGATCGACTCCGGGGGTGTCATTCTACCTCTACCACTCCCTCTCACTGGACCATTTGCTCAGCCACGCTCTCGCACAAGCTCACACTAGATGCACCCACTACGAAATGCTCGCTCTGCACTTGGGAGGCACCTAAAGTATCTAAGCGAGTATTAATCTCTCTAGTTTGCTGGTCGAGTTGGGTCTGGATGTTAGCTATCTTTTTAGTCAACTCTCGTAGGGTTTGGGTAAGCTCTTCAGAGTCCATTTTCATATAGTAATCTGTCCCAAGGCATGTGGGCATGCACTGTGGGCTGACTCTAATTGGAATGCTAGCTAAGAGGCTAACGAGATGCCTAACAAGATGCTATTGCAATGCTAAAAAATTTAGAATATGCTATGCTATCCTACAATGCAACTAGCTGAAACCTAACCTCGCCAAACCAGGCTTTAATACCAAATTTGATAAAGGATGCATGAAAGCATGATGCAAGTGGAGATCGTAGGAAATTACCCAAAGCAATTATTAGGCATAAACAAGTTTCCTACCCTTAAAATGTCAAGTTCAAAAGCTTGTGAAGAGATTAAATTAGAGTTAAATCCAAACACAAGTTATGCTCCTAAAGTCAGATTCAAGAACCAATACAACAATTCAAGATAAGAACCTTAAAAGGCTCAGGTAAAGCCTGCAACAGTATTCAAGTCAATATGTGGAATAACAACAAGTCTCAAAGGGGTATATATCAATACCTGAGAGCTCAAAACTGTGTGTAGAAAGAAATAAAAGAAATTCACAAGAATAGCAAATTAAATAAAACACTGATCTAAAGGTCCTTGCAGGATTTTCTCACAGAAAGAAGGGGCATTTGAGGACTAATAAAGGGTTGCAGGCCAGGGTTTGACAAAGGACAAATAGGGGTAATCTCAAGGTGTCGCAAAAGAGGGTTTTAATGGAGGAATGGATATGCAGTAAAAGTAACTAGGTTTAAATATCTCTGCAGGTGAAGGGGTTATAAGGGGAAAGGATCTCAGCAGCAAAACAGATAGGTTAAGGATGTCTGCAGGTAGGTTTTGCTAACAGAAGGTTCTGCAGCAGATTTCGAGGGTTTAAAGGGTTGCAGGGATAGGGCTCTACCAAAAAAAAAAAAAAAAAAAGAAGTCTGCTGGAGTGTTGGGAGTTATCTAACCATGCTGCAAGGCTTAGAACTAAGAAAAAGAAAAAAAAGCCTGTAGAACCCAGCTGAAGGTATAAACAGATGGGTTTCTGTTTTGGGTGGTCTAAAATAAATCAGGGTATGTCCTAGGTGCTGCCACAAGCCTTGATGTGGCTCTAGAAGCTCTGCCAAGAACTACTGTATTGCAGTCTCTCACTACAAGAACAAGGGTTCTTGACCTCTCACCAAGGTATTCAAACCCTAGGACTCTCTCCAAGGGAAAACCTAATCTAAGGTTTTGGGAACTTTCAGCTCCTGAGCAAGAAAGCAACGGGTTTTCTCTTATTCGATCAATGAATTCAATATAAGAGAGTTCCTTCTTAAATAGCAAAATGCCCTCTCTAAAAACTACATCACTTGACAAAATCCAAAAAATACCCCAAAACAATAAATTAAATGCCCATGTCTAATTCTAGAAAATAAAACTGAAATAACATAAAACAGAAAATAAAGTCATAAAACAATACAAAATAAGAATCTAAAGTGTGCCATATGTCTCCATCAAGAACTCCAAGTGGGCCCCACATGGGCTGATGTATGTGGACCGCACATGTCACGATCTACTCGAATCATGAAAAAGGCCTCATTCTCCTGCTACGCTGGTACACTATAGTGGGTGTATCTCCATCTTTGATGTCCTCATCACAACCCCATTTGTTGGGGCCTGTGGAAGGAGAGGAATAATGAGCTCTTTGAAGGCAACCAAGGATTCTCTTAGATTGGGTCTCCATTTTGGTGGATTTTGATGAGATAGAGTGGTATTGCTATTGGTGTGAGGAGCCCTGTCCTCCCTTTTGTTTTTTAATTACCTTCACTTATTAAAGAAGGAAAAAGATTCAGTAACATGGTGGGCTTATGCTTTTTATTTTTCGACAAGTATGGTGGGCTTATGCTGTCACTTATTTTCTTGTAAGTTCATCTTTGTTGCTTCAAATATATATATAAATTTTTTTTCCATTGTCACTGCTGCTTCTTGAATCTCTCTTACTTATGAAAGACACAAGAATATTCAACTTTGGATTGTATGAGAAGCTATATGTATCTAACTTTTCTTCTATATATTGTTGTAGAGGTTAGAGATACTGTTGCTTCTTTAAGTGCCAAAAAAGCAATTAGCAAGGTGAGAGTGTTACCTTTAAGCCTTGATCTCTGTTTTATTTGATTTTTATTTGTGTATCAAGTTTTTGACTTACTCTGTATGCATAAGCCTTGATTTCTGTTTTATTTGTGTATAAAGCTTTTCACTTACTCTCTGTATGTATAAGCCTTGATCTTTGTTTTATTTGATTTATATTTGTGTATAAAGTTTTGGACTTTCTCTACAATCACACTTTTCGAATTAAGATATTTTTGGGAATGGCCATGGTTGTGGCCATGATGAAAAGACTTCAGCGTCATCTTCATATGTCCATTCTTGCTTGCATTTTTTCAGATCTAGCTGTGTTTTTTTTTTGTTGATAATAGATAGACATCAATTACACCGCATAGCTAGACGAAGAGCCCCGCAAGGACCATGGAATACCCTCCTTAATAGGACCGGGCTCCTGGAGTCTTGACTGGGCAAGATCATGGACTGCACTATTTGATGATCGCCTAACATGGACTAGAGTACAAGTATGGAGAGAGGACATCAACCTTTTACACTCTAGGATCGAAGCTGTGATAGATCATGGCCATAACTCCTTACCACCATTCAATATATGTACCACCGACGGAGAATCTGATTCAACTATTACCCTTGCACAATGTAGAGCTTGCGCCAAACGAAGGCCCCACCATATTGCCTTAATTTCTGCTTCAAGAACTGGTGTCCCATCGTCTATGAAGGTGTCTAAGCCGGTCTTATGACCATGATGATCACGGGCCAGAGCTGCCAAACTAATTATAGCTTTACTTGAGAAGCATGCTGAATCCACATTTTTTTTGATCCAGTCTTGCTTTGGGGGCTGTCATTTACTCTCACTTTCATTTGTTGGAGGATTTTTGCAAAGAGATGGCGGCTGGATGAGATCTTCCATGTCCTTGGATATCCTAAAAACATATAAACAATATCCTGCATCTTAAAGGAATATTCTCTAACACTACTTTATTTCTATGACACCATATAGCCCAACAAATGAAAGAGATCTTCCTTAATTCATCTTTTGCAACTTGCTTAGATGCCCACTTTTGCTTCACGAACTCTTTAGGCCAATCTAAAAAAGAGACATGAGTGCTCCTCTATACATTATGAGAAGGGTATAAGTGCAGCCATACTTGATGAAGTTTAGGGCAAGACAAAAGGCAATGGAGAATGGTCTTCGGCCCATTATGGCAGATAGGGCAGGTCGAGGGAAGATTTGGAATGCAGGTGTGCACATTATTACGGATAGGGAGAGTCTCATTACAAGACTTCCACAGAAAACTCTTAATTTTATTTGGCATTTGATTATGCCAAATATTTCTCCACACAACATCATGCTCTGGCTTATGAGCTAAGGAGGAAGGGGCCACTATAGTTGTGTACCCCGATTTGACAGAGAAACATCATTTTTTATATTGTCTCCAAACGACTTTATCTATGTCTAACAAAGGTGAAAGGGGCATATTGGTTATGGCCTCCGCTTCGTTTGGGGTGATAAAAGGCTTAATAGGATCAATATTCCATCTACAAACCGACTTCTCAATTAATTGCACTACCCTTTTTATATGGAAATTAGTAGGCTTTGGAGATGTTAACCACCTCGATTCCAACTTGGGAATCCACGCATCCTCCCATATGTTGATGTTTTCTCCCGAGCCCACTGCCCAGATGCAATTTTTATCACGGACTTCCCAACCCTTTAATATGCTTTTGTCATCCCCATGAACCATATTTCTGAATATCCTTGTGGAGAAAGTGAGTCTTTGGAAAGTAAATTGATTAAAGGATTTTGGCACATAATGACATTGGGTTTGACATTACTCTCCATCCCTATTTTGCAAGGAGTGCCAGATTGACTGCGTGCAAATCTCTAAAGCCCATCACCCCCTTTTTTTCTGATAGTTTCCCATCTCACCCATTGGATTTTCTTTTCCTGAGATTTTTTGATCCTATCAAAAAGCTTTTTGTTTTTTGTCAATGAACCTATTGACTGCTTTAGGCAGGAGAAAACTTGGCATGGCATATGAAGGGATGACTGAGACTACAGATTTCATCAAAACCTCTTTTCCCATTGGAGATAATAAATTCTCTTTCCATTTAGCTAAATGAGAGTCCACTCTTTCTTGAAGAAAGGAGAAAAGATCCATTTTTCTTCTTTCCATCACCGAAGGGAGACCCAAGTACTTTCTTGGCTGTTGGGCAATATTTATTTCTAAGGACCTTGATATTTGTTCAGCTACTTCCAGGGGAGTGCGTTTGCTAAATATTAATTCCGATTTTTCACAATTTGTCCCTTGCCCTAATGCTTCTTGATACTGTTGAAGGCATTGACTAATAACATGGGCAGATTGGTGATTGGCTTTAGAGAAAACTAAACAATCATCAACAAAGAGAAGATGCGAAATTATGGGGCTATTCTTATGAATTTTGATCCCTTGAAGCTGTTTGTTTTGAATGGCTTCATGAAGATAAGCAGACCAACTTTCCAAAGTGATGAGGAAGAGGTAAGGCGATAATGGATCACCTTGATAGAGGCCTCGAGATGGTTTAAATTTTACCCCCGGAGAGTCATTTATCAAAACCCGAAAGAAAGTTGAGGAGATATAGGATTTGCTCTATCCACACCATTTCTGACTAAAGCCCATCTTTTCCATAGTGCTGAGAAGGAAAGCCCATTCCACACGATCATATGCTTTACTCATGTCTAATTTAAGCATCACCATATTTGTCTTACCTTTATGAATATGCATGTGGTGGAAAAACTCGTGAGCCAAAATGATATTGTCTGAGATCAACCTGCCCTTAAGAAAAGTACTTTGGTTTTCAGATATCAGCTCACCCACACCTTCTTGAGTCTATTTGCCAACAACTTTGCTTTGATTATATATAACACATTGCAGAGACTGATAGGCCTAAACTGGTTTGGGTTATTGGGTGTTTTGATTTGGGAATCAGTACTATGAAAGTTTCATTTATCTCCTCAAGATCAATAGATTTGTGCAAGAAGCCTTGAACAAATGAGATGATTTCCTTGCCCATAATTTTCCAATATTTCTGGTAAAAGCCCACTTGGAAGTCATCGAGACTAAGAGCTTTGAGAGGTCTCAGATCAAATGCAGCTTCTTTGATGTTTTTAGGAGAAAAATCTCCATTAAGAATTTGAAGAGCTTCTGTATCGAGAGTCTTCTTTAGATGTTTCACCGTAGAGTATATACCGTCTGATGTTGGATTGGAAGAAGTAAATAAATCCATGAAGAACACTCGCATGGTTTCTTCGATCTTATCTACCTGAGTGCACCAGTTCCCTTGCTGATAAAAAATGCCTGAGATATGGTTTTGCTTCTTACGGTGAAGAGTTGCATGTGGAAGAATTTAGTGTTTTTATCTCCATGAAGAAGCCAATTTAGACGAGATTTTTGAGCCCACATTATTTCCTCATCTCGGAGGAGATTGTCAAGCTTCTTCTGTAAGCCTTTCAAAGTTTGAGAGTTGTCGGAGTGTAGAGGTTTTCTCCATAAATGGCTTATTTCCTTTTTGAGGGTGTCAATTTTTCTTCACCTGCCTTTAAGTTCCATCTTGTTTCATTGTTGAAGTGGCGATATGAGACCTCTTAGTTTCATAAGGACACCTTCATGCTCATGTGATGTTTCCGTCTTGTTCCAGTGCTCCTTTATAATTTGTTTGCACTTGTCGTACTTAGTCTAAAACCATTCAAATCGGAATGGGCGATTTGGATTGTGTTTTGAGGGTGGTTTAGATAGAGTGCAATAGGCAGATGGTCCTACCCTGGGAAAGGAACAACCTCCAAATAGACATCCAAAAACAACATTTGCCATTGGTAGTTTGCTGCAGCCAAGGAACAAAATGTCGTTTGAAGTCGGTATATATCGTCCGATATATATCGATGTCGCCACTGACCGATACGAAACAGCCTAGTAATTTCAAAATTACAAAATATCGTACGAAATTTCGTACATGTTGACATATTTATCAAAAACCCTACTTTTTTACAAAAAAAAAAAAATCAATAATATCAAATTTTATGTCGACATTCACTCCCGCTCGCTGATTTGAGTGATTTCACCCTAGATGGTGAAATCAGAAACCCTGCAAACCTATGTAAAAACAAAATCTAGCTACCTAAAAAGTAAAATCGACAAAAAAAATCAAGCATAAAAAGAGCTTAACGAAGAAGAGAAGAGAAAGAAAAAAGAAAGAGAAAAAAGGGAGGAAAAAAGAAGAGGAAGAACGAAGTACTTGTGTTGTGGTCCGCTGGTTCGTTGTCGCTGCTGGTATCATCCATCGTCCTCCGGGCCTCCGGCTGCATCCATTTTGCATCGCAGGCTCACAGGCAACAGGTAAGCAGCTCTTCCTATAGCTCTGACTCTCGTTCTCTCCCTCTCTCTCTTTTCCCTCTCCCTTTCTTTTCCCCTCCCCTCTGGTTTTTCCTTTTTTTTTCCCTCTTTCGGTTGGTGTCGGAGAACAGTCAAACGACTGAAGAGTTTAAATGGGTTTTTATTTTTTTTTACGAAATTACCCTTACTCATGTATTAAATTCTTTATTAGATTAAAGGGTAAAATAGGTATATTCAAAAAAACTCTTATGCATTTACAAAATCACCCTCGTTTTAATGTATATATACCTTATTAATAAAAGGGTAATGTGGTATTTTAACTTAATTAATATTATAAAAATAAAATAAATAAAATCGTCAACCCATATTACGATTACGGAAAAGATTGTATACGGAAATCTGTTTTTCCTTATGTATTAGGATGGCATTACGGGATGGACACATCAGTGCTGAAAAGTGATAAGCACCCCCAAAAAATGAAAGTCACTTTTAGGTACTGATATTCAGCCCCCTGATGTCATCCTAATACATTAGGAAAAGCAAATTTCTGTATATAATCCCAGCCTGATTACAATACATAGAATAAAATGCGTATTCTATATTCAAAACAAATAAAATGTTCTGTGATAAAAATGTGTTTGTAGTATTTATGGTGAATGACAAGCTGACACGATGTTTTTGGGGTTCAAAAAGTGTTTAGGTGTTAAAAAAAATAGACCAAATTCAAAAACATATCATGTGTCAATCAATGGCACACCTACATAGGCCTATGTCAACAGAGACAATCACTCTCCTATTCAAAAAATTGCATCACTCAGCCATTTTATTCCCACTCCAGATTCTGTGCATGCAAAATTTGTGCACAATTCATGTTCAAAGGCATGTGAACACTTACATCAGCATTGAAAAGTGATAAGCACGCACCCCAAAAAATGCATGACTTTTCAATGCTGAAATGAGTGTTCTCAGCCTTTATGCACAGATTTTGTGCTCACAGAAGCCAAGCCGGGTAAGAGATGGAATTAGCCGTTACAAATTAGAGAAGATAATCTGCAAAATTACAATTATAGGATATGATAACGTGGTCTTTTAACAACGTGGATAGAGATTGATATCGATATATTAGAACTCTAGGTAATAAAATAAGTAAATGATTTTATAATGATGCTAAACAAGTAATTCATCTTGTAAACGTTAAAATATGTTTCTTTGCTAGTTAGTTATATAAACATAATATAATTAACTAAATAAGTACTGAGTTTTAAATGAACATGCATGGAATCATAACATATTTCAATCTTTAAATTATTTATTTTCAGGGTTTATATAATATTTAAGTTTAAGATTGTAGTAAGCTCATGTAAATTATTCTTTTATATTCTTGTTATTTTTTTTCATTATTTATGGTTTTTAATTTTTTTATGATTATTCTAACTGTTTCGATATTTTTGTTTTTCATTTTTTATTTTTTAAAAATATTTTCAAATCACAAAGTTAAACCACATTTACTACTCAGTTTGGCAAAAACCATGGTTTAAAGAGTTCACACAACAAAAGAGCTTACAAGCAGTGGCGAAGCCACAAGCGGGTGGAAAGGGGCCATGCCCCCCTCCCCAAACTTTTGAAAATGCCCTAACCTATTATACCATTTAAAAAATGGAGCAAATGTTTTATCCAGGGTTTTGTATGTCTTACCATGTCCTCTACCATAGGCCGACATGTGATGGTTTTTTGAACTTGGTGCCTCTTTTAAATCAAGAGCAAATGTTGTTTTGAACACTTTTGTAACTGTGTTAACCTTATACACACCATTTTTATGAGTACCTATTTTTTCCTTTGAAAATTGTTTTTACAGTTTTAGTACTATGCACATGCATGGTAAGGCATAAAAAGTCTTAGACAAGACATTTATCCCCTAGAAAAAACCAATATATATTGGGTTGAAAGATTTTTATTTTCGGATGTACTCTCCAATTTTTAACTAAAAAAATTGATAATTAATTGATTAAAAGTAATAATAACAATAATATCCATTTCACAAGATAAAAGATATCATAATCGTGAATGCATATAGATTAATCAATCCTCCCTTTTTATCAAAAAAAAAAAAATCATACAAAAGTGTATATATGTATGTACTGCATACCCCTCTATGTTATTTCGCTTTTTCAAAAAAGAGGGAGATACCATTCTAAGCAGGATCTTTACTATATATGTTAGTTATTACAAATAAGTACAAAAACAAAGAAATTGAAAGAAATTGCAGAATAAAAAAAAGACTTACAAAGCAAAAGATAGGGAGAGAAGGTG
The DNA here is from genome assembly GCA_025762735.1 of Platanus orientalis. Taxonomy (NCBI): domain Eukaryota; kingdom Viridiplantae; phylum Streptophyta; class Magnoliopsida; order Proteales; family Platanaceae; genus Platanus; species Platanus orientalis. The sequence continues at coordinate 1,385 of JAOXJP010241159.1, read as the reverse complement.
GAAGCACTCCGAGAACACTCAATAAAACTCACAACATTAGAAAGAAAGATTGCAAAAACAAAATACAAAGAAAGCTTTGAAAGTTTCTGATGATTTACAATGAAGCGAAAGCCCCTTTAAGTAGGAAAAAGAGAAGCAAAATTGATTACGTTTCAAGTCCACGTATTTCAGAGAGGTTTAAGTCCAAAAGAGTCTAGAAAGATTCGTATCAACTGTTGAGTCTGAGGAGAATCTTACTGTTCAACTTTTGCTGTTTGGACGTTTTGTTATTTTGGGAGGTTACTGTAGTATCGGTCACTGTACTGTAACATATTCCTTTTGTCAAGGTATTGTAGTAGTGTCTTGTTGTTTGTTGAATTGTAACCTATAGATTTACCCGAAGATTATGAGAGGCAAACATGTAGGCGATGACCAGATGTTTGTTAAAAAAGCTAAGTTTAGCTTGATATTGATTGTGGAGCGGAACTAGAGGAAGAGGAACAATAGCCTCGATTGCTTCAAAAATATCTCGGCCCACTAATTGTGGAACCAAGAGGGGAAGACAGAAGCAAAAGATCTGGAAAAGGAGAGGAATCAAGTGTGCTTTAGTTTATGATTTTGATTAAAAAACACTTGCTCCCAAGCCAGAACGTAATCGAAGTAATTGTACCAGAGATTTTCGGTAAAACATCAATCTTGTAGTCTTTTAGACTTATGGAGATAAATCATATATCTTTCCCAATCTTGAACAGAAACGATCTTTAAGATCTGAAATTTTGAGAAGACATACTCATGTGAACTTTTAGGTGCTGAGTAAACTAGACACTTCTAGTTTCTTTTAGAATCTGCTCGAAGTATTTTCGATGGCAGTCCGAAGCCATGGGGATCAAATGTTGACCCTGGGGAAGGTACTTCAGATAATGTCCCTTAGACACATTTGAGTATCCAAAGGTTCTAGAGGAAAGACCTGAAGGGAATATTTTTTTTGATATGGGGTTGAATTTACTACCAAGCCATCAGGCAAAATTGTTTGGGATGACTTTGAGTCATTGTCTTCGATCACTATTTTCCTTTTCGGATAACCAGATGGACTAGGGCTATGTCTTTTAGACATTGTCGGTATTTCCTTGTCAAAATTCACGAAAGAGATAGTTAGGGAGAGCATTATTAGTAAGGGTGGGCATGGGCCGGGCCGGCCCGAGCCCAGCCCTTAAATTGGCCCGAAAAAGCCCGGCCCGATCTAGGCCCGGCGAGGGCCCGAGCTCGGCCCGAGGCCCGCACTTTTATTGAGGGCCGGGCTTGGGCTTACCTAGGCCCGGCCCGAGGCCCAAACTTTTACATATATTATATATATGTATTATATATAATATACTAATTATTTTAAAATTATCAATAGTATATAGCTT
>JAOXJP010241148.1:0-23184 GCA_025762735.1 Platanus orientalis | reverse complement strand
ATGAATCCATTCGTGGGAGCTTAGGTGTAGCACCAATAGGTGATAAAATGAGGGAAAGTCGATTGAGATGGTTTGGGGCATGTGCAATGGAGACCAATGACTGCACTAGTGAGGCGGAGTGAGACAATATAAGTTGAAGGTGCTAGAAGGACTAGAAGAAGACCAAAATTGACCTGGGTGGAGGTAGTAAGGAGGGATATGGCAACTTGTAATTTAACGGCAAATATGGCCCTAAACAAAGCAAAATGGCGGAACAGGATTCGTGTAGCCGACCCCAAATAGTTGGGATAAGGCTGTGTTTGTTGTTGTTGTTGTTGTATACCAAGAACACTAAACATCCTAGTAGAACTACAATAATGCCATGCTAATGTACACCTGTATTCTCCCACACTCCCCCTCAAGGTAGAGAAGTAGAGAATAAAGATCCCGTATTCCCAGCTTGCCAATAAGAAGAGAATTGCACACAATGAAGCCCTTTGGTAAAGACAATTACAAGTTGATCTCAATTTTTACAAATGGCATGCAAATGGATCCAGACTTCAAATGATCTTTGATGAATTGAAGTCTACCGCCATGTGTTTGGTTCAATCATGTTGAACCAAGTTGTATGTGATACTAATGCCTTATTATCACAATATAGGTTCACCGGTCCTTGAACTGGAAATCCAAGTTCAATTAGGACCTTCATCCATAGAAGCTCACAGACTCCATCTGCAATATATCAGAATTCTACCTCCACACTTGAACTTGCCACAACCAAATGCTTCTTACTCCTCCTTATGACTAGGTTGCCTCCCACATGAGTGCAACAACCGGAAGTAGATGGTCAATCTGAAATGGAACCAGCCTAATTGGCATTTGTGTAGGACTTCACACAAAGGTGACCACTCCTAGCATATAAGAGGCCTTTTCCCCCTGGGCATCCCTTGAGGTATCTGAGTAACCTGTACATAGCCTTTAAATGAAATCCAATGAGAGCATGTGTAAACTCCTGTTCATAGCCTCTAAATGAAATCCAATGAGAACATGTGTAAACCGACTAACAAGAACAACAACATAGGCACTGTTTGGTCGAGTAAGCGATTGGTACATGAAACAGCCCACCAATCTCTAACATCTACCAACATCTGGAAGGCAATCACACTCCTTTAATTTATGGTTAGAATCAATGGGGATCTTGCATGGTTTACACCCTGTCAAGCTAGTTTCTTGCAAAAGATCAAGGACACACTTCCACTAAGAAATAAAGATCCATTTCCTAGAACTAGTTAGCTCAATTATAAGAAAATACTTTAATTGTCCCAAACCCTTAATTTTTCAACTGCTCTTAGAGTCCACTCACTTCAACCTTATCATTTTATGATACCACAATATCATCTACATAGACAATCAATGCAATCACCTTGATGCTTCACAAACAATGTGTACTTTGCTTGGCACAATTTGTAATCATTTTTCATCATAGCATTCCAAAATGTTCAAACCATGCCCTTGGGAATTGTTAAAGCCTTTTATAATCTACACATGTATCTTTTCTCTATTGGATATATAATCCCAGAAGGGGGCTTCATTTACACCTCTTTTTCAAGGTCCCTCATGCAAGAATGGTCTTGGAAAGGAGATGTCAAATACCTTTAGGAATACGTACCAAATCCCTGATACACCATCCGGATATAAGGTCTTTAAAATTGCTAGGGGAAACCAACAGGGTCTTGAGATGAGAGAAAAAGAAGATCCAAATCTTACACACCACTTGACTGTGAATGAAAAGACGGTCCATCGATTCTTCCTCCCTCAAACATAGTACAAAATCTATTTACCAAATTCTATCCTCTAATCTTAAGATGATTGAGAATAAGGGTTTTATCCAAAATGACAATCCAAATGAAAAAAAAAAAACTTTTGAGGAGATCCCCACAGTCCAGATGCCCTAGTAAGGAAAATCCCAATGAGAAGTGCTCAAAACCCACATAGAAAGATTTGGTGGAGAACCTGTCTTTCTTGTTAAGCCACCAGACCTACATATCACGCTCTCCAAGAATAAACCTCCATCCCTCTAACCGATGCATCAAACTCAACCAACTCTCCCACTCCCAATCATTCAAGTTTCTTCTTAACCTTGAGTTCCACTCACACACACTCACCCTGGTATGATCAAAGTTGTCCACAATGGAGCTTCCCTTGTCAATGGCCAACACCAATTACCCTCTCATAACCAGACATCCTCCCCCTCTCCCACCTTGAATTTAATATATCTCTCAAAGTGCTCCTTACCTTTAAGGATTGATTTCCACATACCAATACCATGTGTTCCACTAACCTCTCTTGGGTCCTACATCAAATTGCACTAATATTTTGCTACAATCACTTTCCTCCACAAACTAGCTCTCTCCTCACCAAACCTCTATAACCATTACTGATGTAGCACCAGCCTTGGAAGGGTTGTTTCTGTGGTAATGAGTCCACAAGAGAGCTAGGATAGCTTATCACTTAGGTAATTACTCAAACAGGGAGTGGTCACTCAAATCTGGTGCCAATACTAGCAAGTTGTAAGGGGTTCTGGGTAAGGGTAAAACAACAACAGAACTGGACTTATATAGCAGGCTCAAAAAGGTTTTATAATAGTACCCAAATAGAATAAGTTTCTGTTAAGCGAAGGGAAGCTCCAAAACATAATTATGGAAGTTTTATACCTTGAATCCGAAAGTGTATATAAGCCCCTTAATGTGCTGACTATGTCATAACAGTGTGGTTACCCTTTCACATTCACAAGTCCCAGCACTAAACAGATTTATAATATGAAAAGTAAGCCCAACAGGAATGGAAATTAAATAGGGGAAACACAGGCTGAAATAAAAGAGAAATAGAAGAAAAGAATGGAAAACAGTAAAGAAGAAATGGGAAGAAGAAAAAGAAAAAGGAAAGAAGAAAAGAAAGATAGAGAAGTACCTGGATATGGATAACCACCTACCTCACAAGCCCTTGGACATCACCATCCATGGGTTCAAGTTTAGGCACCGAAAACTTTAAGAAGAAAAGAAGTTCCACTTATGGAGAGCAAGAAACTAGTCACAAATTTTATTAATTCCATCATACCAATACAAAAATATATATAGGCTCACAAACTCAAGAAAATAGCAAGAAACCAAATTACAAACTCCTAAACTATCAGCTTACTTGCTACCTAAGACATTCCTAAGCTCAAAACTACTAAAAACTTGACTCTCTAAAAACAAAAACTGTCAAAATCAAACCCTTTTGAAGAATCTTGACTAATACTCAAAGAGGACCCCACTTTGACCTGTTGACTCTCTAAAACTACTAAAATACCATTGGTAATAATGTCTTATTATAAAATACTCAAAAACAAAAATTAAAATGACCCTCGTACAGGAGAGAGTAGAGAGACGTATTGGAGAGAAAAATGAGAAAATGGGGTTGGATTTTTTTTTTACCTTTTTCTATGTTTGATGCTTCCTATCTTTAAACTATGAAAATGAAATTGTTCCTAAACATTGAACGAAAATCCTTCGAAATATGGTCTGATGATTTTGAAGGGAAGGTATGTTCTCCATTACTAAGAGGGCGAAGGGTCGCCCACACACTATCTCTTTCAACGCCCGATTCTATAGGAAGGTGATAGTGTTCTTGCTGAAAGCGAGTGAAGCAAGAAGGGATGTGGCTTTCCTAGAGACTTTTCGATCTATCAGTGTGTCAATCTTCCTCACTAGGGGCTCGAACAATAGGGGATGGTTCATCAAAATAACGGAATGGCAAAAAGACCATAGAAACCTATTTACCGTGGTTCCTGCCAATGCTGATTTTGCTAGTTGGGCTAACTTGGCTCTGGTCCTTCAACAAATGGTAGCAGCAAAAACGAAGCAAGTCCAACCATTGTGAACCACATTGCTGGAACATCTAACCATACAGGGGAAAAGTTTTAGACCCCATCGGTGCCTGAAATCTTTCCGGCCTACCCAAAGATTGCGCTGGGAAAGAAAGACTTTCAAGAGCCAACTATTGTTTGCACACTGTTATGTGAGGTGTAGGGAGCCCTCGCTAATTAGGGCAGGGTCGAATCAAAATTAAGATCGTTAGGTTTGCTTGAAGGAACTATTGTGATCTTCTCCCCAGTAGGGATTCTGACGAATCATGCAAGGATGGTGTTGAGAGGTCCGTTCTAGGCAGACTTGTTATTGAGTGGCGGCCCGGTTGATTTTGAGAGTGGCATCATCATTTTTTGAAGGGGGGAGTCTATCATGCAAGCGATCTGTCCTAACTTCATTCATGGTTGTCAATAAATCAAAATCTAGGACTTCCCACCCAGCTTTGGTCAAGGGATTGCTTAGATCAGGTTGCAGATCACTGTGGAGGCCTTATGGAGATTGACACTCAGACCTTCCACTCCAATCCCCCTCCCGCTCCCCGTCTCAAGTTAAGGGAAGGGGACTTAGGTCTAATTCCCAAGGTCTTAAGGACTCGTCTGCAAAACCTGGATTATTGCCTGGTTCTTGAGGTTGAACTCCTGTTTTCTGGCGTTTCTCCGAGACCAACGCTGATCAAGGTCGAAGGTGGTACATGCTTTTCCAATAATGCCACCGGCAAGAAGATGACAGTCGAAGGTCCTGGGGAGAAATCTACAAATTGCGATGAGAATAATTCTAATCGGGTGGTGGCTGAAGGCGATAACATGATTTTGGCAACCCTAAATGGGGGAGCAGGGGCACAAGGAAAGGCAAAAGACTATTGGGACCACTGGGGAAGAAGAAAATGCAAGTGCCAATAAAGGTCTCATTATTCAGGAGAACCACAACGTCAGGTTGCTACCAGGGGTTGCCAATGGTGCATCTGTGATTAGCAAACCAGTGCCCTGTGTTGGGGTTGGATCTTCGCCCTCGAAGCCAAGCTAAGGCGGTGTATTAGAAGGTGGTAACGAAGGGGGTTTTACCAGCGAAGGGATGGATTAGGATGGAGGCGATGAGAGGTTGCCTGGGGGATTCTATGAAAATTTCTCTATGTTTCAAAGCAACAGGTCTATTAGATTCACTGAGACCACTCCCACCCATAATTGTCAGTGTTCCTCGGACTTGGATGAGGGGAAAGGAAAGGGTGACTAGTTGCTGATGGTTGAAGTCTTCAATGAGAGGTTTGTGCATTTGGTAGATTATGTTGATTCTCAAGACATGGCCATTGAAGAAGGGGCTTCTCTCTCGGTGCCCATGATGGAAGGGGTTCGCGACCCTAAATTCTTAACTTCTCCCTCTGTAGGTACTTCTTCCCCAGTTATTTCTACTCCTCTTTGTTCATCCCCTGTTGTGCTTTGTCAATCCTTTGCAGGTCCTTCCCCTTTGAATTTGTCTGGTTCTGCTGAGATGGTGGATTGCCATGGGTTAGCTAACCTCAACAGTACGATGGAGGACCCTAAGGAAAAATGAGATGGATAGGTTCATTGAGCAGATGGGTTTTACTGTGAACAACAGTGATGGAAATGGAGTAAAGCTGTCTAAATTCCTCAAAATGTCTAGCTCTAAAGCTGAAACTTCCAAAGGGGATAGAGGAATGAGAGAACTGAAAAAAAATTGTCTTGGGACATGAAGGATGGAAAATTGGGGGAAAGCTCTAGAAGGTCAAGTAGGATGGGGTCTGCCAATGTTTCTCCATGTTAACTTTTTCTTGGAATGTTCAAGGCTTCGACAGTGTGGACAAGCGCTGGCTTGTGAAGGCAGCTATTAGTAGTTGTAGGTCGGATGTAGTGGTGCTCCAAGAAACGAAAATGGAGGATATGCCTAATCGTCTGGAGCGGTGGATTTTGGGGGCAATCCTGACTGAATGGCATGTGGTGCCTGCTATAGGGGCAGCAGGAGGAATTTTGTGCTTGGAATCCAGTGTGTTAGTCGGGTGGAGGAATGTATTGGACACTTTTCCATCGCTGTAGTTTTGGAAGATTTTTCTCTCAGGCAGAAGTGGGTGGATGTTTACTGGTGTTTATGGGCCGGCCTCTCCCTCTAATAGAGATGAATTTTGGACAAAGCTTAAAGTTGTAAAGTCTCGATGCGATGGGCCTTGGGTTGTGGGAGGTGACTTTAATATCATTCGGTTTGCCTCTGAAAAATGCCCCCAAGGGAGGATCACTCGTAGTATGAGGGACTTTGAAGACTTTGTCAGTTTTTGGTGTCTACAGGATAGTTCCCTTTCCAATGCTAAGTATACTTGGTCAAATGGACAAGATAGACTCGTGATGTGCCATTTGGATAGATTCTTGGTCACAAGGGATTGGGAGGATCTATACCCATTTTACAACCAAGAGATGAAACCAAGGGAAACCTCGGATCACTGGCTGGTGGTGCTGCAGACTTGTGCTAGAAGCTTTGGGCCTAAGCCTTTCCGCTTCGAAAATATGTGGACTACTCATCCTTCTTTTCGTTCTTCGGTACAATTGTGATGGAATGAGTGCGAGGTGGGTGGTTGAGAAGGCTATCGCTTCATGCAAAAACTTGCCTATGTTAGAGAAAAGCTTAGGAGTTAGAATAGAACAACCTTTGGTCACCTTAAAGGTAATAGGTCCAAGTTGAATGGAGAGTTGGCTCGTATTGATGCGCTTGTGGAAGAAGGGGGGGATCTGGAGGATCTTAGATCTCAGAGAAAGGAGGTGTTGGTGGAATTGGACCACAACATTAGAGTGGAAGAGATATTTTGGCACCAGAAATCTAAATCGAACTGGCTAAAGGAAAGGGACGGCAATACGAAATTCTTTCACAGGGTAGCCAACGAGAAAAAGAGGAAAAATATCATCTCGCGGATAGTGGTGGATGGGAGGGAACTCACAGGTTTTGAGGAAATTGCGAATGAAGCTACTCTTTTCCATGAAGGTTTATATAGAAGGGAAGATGGGGGCAGGCCAAGGATTGAGAATCTGTTTCAATCTCATATCCAAGTAGATTCAGTTGCAAACCTTGAGAGACCTTTTTCGGAGGAGAAAGTGAAGAGTGCGGTTTTGGGAATGGATGGTGCCAAAAGCTCTAAGACCGAATGGCTTCTCTATGTTGTTTTTCCAAGAATGTTGGGACACTATAAAAGTTGATTTAATGAGGGTGTTTCTGAAATTCTTTGAGCAAGGTGAAACTTTCTATGAGGTCTACTTTCATTGTCTTAATCCCCAAGAAGGACGGTGCTTCCTCAATGGGCGATTATAGGCCTATCAATCTGGTGGGGAGCCTTTACAAAATTATCTCTAAAGTGCTATCTGTTCGCATTAGAGATGTCATGGGTGAGGTGGTTTCTTCTACTCAAAGTGCTTTTATCCATGGAAGACAAATTTTAGACAATATACTAATCGCCAATGAATGTGTGGATTCTTTGAGGCGTGACAGGAAGGAAGAGGTGATGTGCAAGCTTGATATAGAGAAGGCCTATGATAAGGTGGATTGGGAGTTTTTATTATGGGTTCTTCGCAAGAAAGTTTTTGGTGATTGTTGGATCTCCCGGATGAAGGAGTGCATTTGAGAGCCCTATTTCTTAGTGTTGATCAATGGGACTCCCAAAGGTTTCTTTAAGTCCTCAAGGGGGCTTCGCCAAGGGGATCCCCTCTCTCCTTTCCTTTTCTCTTTGGTGGCGGATGGATTGAATGTCATCATTAAGAGGGCAGAAGGAGCTAGGCTCATCGAGGGTTGTACGGTGGGGGATAATCAAATCATGGTATCCCATCTCCAATTTGCGGATGATACGATTTTTTTCCTTAAGGCGAAGGGTGTTTTTATTAGGAGAATGGAGATGTGTTTATAGATGTTCCAAGCGATATATGGCCTTAAAGTGAACCTTTCCAAGTCGTGTATGGTGGGAATTCATTTAAATGATGATAGGCTCTCGACTCTAGCTCAAATCATGGGATACAACGTGGGAGTCTAACTCATCTTGTATTTGGGTATGCCCCTTGGTGGGAACCTAAAGGCGGGTACTTTTTGGGATACAGTCGTGAAGAAGGTCTCCAAAAAGCTGGCGTGCTGGAAAAGGTCATATATCTCTCTTGGTGGGAGGATTACATTGATCAAAGCAGCACTTTCCAACATCCCCATTTACTACATGTCGCTTTACAAGATGCCGACCAAGATCGTGAGTGAACTTGAGAAATATCAGCAGAATTTTCTATGGGATGGAGGCAGTCAAAAGAAGGATCACTTAGTCAAATGGGATATCGTGGTGAAGCCCAAGGTGCAAGGAGGTCTAGGTCCGGGTAGATTAAAGGAGAAGAACTTGGCTTTGCTTGGCAAATGGTTGTGGAGATTTAGCACGAAGGAAGGGAGTCTTTGACAATCCATCATTCTTAGCAGATACGGATGCGATCCAAACGAGTGGGACTGCAATCACACCCTCCATCACTCTCATTCCCTCTGTTGGAGACATATCACTCAGGTGTGTCCCCTTTTCTTTCCCCACACTCGTTGTCTCCTTGGAAATGGTTATAAAATTCAGTTCTGGAAAGACCTTTGGTGGGGCAAGCGCATTCTTGCCACAACTTATCCCCATCTATTTCGCTTGGCTATCTTTCAAGATGCCAAGGTGGTGGATGTCCTATCCTCTGGGCCTATGGGCCTTAATTGGAACCTCCCGTTCACTTGTAATTTGTATGATTGGGAAATCCCTATGGTGGGGGAATTGATGGAAGATCTCAGGTTGGTGTTCCTTGATAGTATTGAAGGGGATTCCCGCCTATGGTCCCCCTCGTCTAATGGTCAGTTTTCTTTTAAGTCTTTATTTAATCTTTTGATTACCGACTCTTCGTTGGCCCCTTCGATTCTAGTCTCCAAAGTGTGGAATTCTATAGCCCCCCCAAGGTTGAAGGCGTTTGCTTGGATTTCAGTTCTAGATCAGCAAAACACCATGGATATTTTGCAGAGAAGGCATCCTTTTATGTCGCTCTCCCCCTCCATTTGTCCCCTTTGCTTGAAGGATGAGGAGTCTGGGAGCCACATCTTTATTTACTGTGCCTTTACTTTGAAGATGTGGAATTTACTTTTGCAGGGCCTTGTCGATCCATGATATCATGCCGCTATCGGTGAAAGATTTGTTCTCCCAATGGGGTCAGGGGGCAAAAGGCCCTAGGCGCAAGGATTTCATTCATGCCATTCTTATGGGGGTAATATGGGGAATTTGGAATGAAATAAATAGACGGGTTTTTGAAGATAAGAAAAAGAGTGTGTGGGAAGTGATTGATATGGTGTCTACGAAATTAGCTCTTAGGTGCTCGTCAAAAAAGATTTCCAGGATTTCTCGCTAAATGATATGGTGCGGGATTGGGTTTCATGTCTCTTAAGCTCGCAATTGCCTGCAAGGGCTGTGGCTTTGGAGTGAATCTATCCTATCTGTGAGAAGGTTAAACTTAATTTTGATGGAACCTCTTTTGGGAATCCCGGGCCGGTTGGGTATAGGTGCGTGCTAAGGGACTCTTTGGGTCAGCTACTGTGGATCAAAGGTGGTCCAATTGGCATTCAAAATGCAATCTATGCGGAGCTTTTCGGGTTATTGGAGGGCTTGAGGATGTTAAAAGCCAAAAGTTTACGGGGGCGCATTGTGGAGGGTGACTCTTCGACGATCATTTCTTGGGGGAGGGGTGTCCGTTGTGGAGCTTGAAGAATTCATCATTTCGTGGTGGAAATAAAATCCTTGATTGCAGACATGGAAGTGGACTTGAGGCACATTCCCCAATCCCAGAATGAGGTGGTGGACAGAGTCGCCAAGTGGAGTGTTGGGAAGCTAACTATGTATGAGGGGGACCATATCTCATAAAATAATAACAAAAACAGTAAACTAACTCAATAAAGACTCCATCTTATGTTCCAAATATATTCCTCCATTGCGTCTTCTTGTATGCACCCCACCAAGGCCATGTGGGCTCCACATGTCTCTAATGTCTGCATCACCCTTCCTCACTTCTGATTTTTTCTTGCGCAATCCAGATTTGTTCAAGGTGGAACAGGAACATGAAAAATTTAGCCCAAGGTTGAGTACTTGCTACATCAATATCCTGAAATTTAAATTATTGGGCCTTATACCACCAGGGAAACATGGTAAAGACTCTTCTCTCATTGAAAAATCAAGCTAAACCTCACAAAATTTCACTCTTGTATCCACCCTGAAGAAAGACCAAATTCACTTAGTTATAATGCCTTCAGAAGCTTCAGCAGCACCAATGAAACCTCGCAATAAGACACCTATCTCCAAATTGATGACTAATAAATGTGGTTTACATGCTAAGGTATCTAGAAGCTGATCCATACAATACCTCAAACATGTACTTACAGTACCACTAACATCACTCACTAAGGCCAAAGTGCTCCTGCTTTTTATACCATACATTATCAAGCAACAGCGTATAGTCTCTTGCCCATCCAGGTCACATTATTACCTCCGAAAAGCCTGTGGTACCATGATGTATAGCACATGTCAACAGCAGAACCAGCCTACTCCATCTCAGCATATGAAGGGATGCAACTGCCTATTCCACTCTAAGTTATGCAATAATAGACTCGTAGGATTGCATGAACAATGTCAGTAAGTCGACACAAAAATGGATATCAGATTCCAACCCTCTTAGTTAATGATTTTAAACATTTCACAAAGAACAAGAGAGACAAAAGATTGCGTGCAAGCTGTTACTGAGCGACCAACAAAGCTCCCAAAAGGGTCATAATAGTGTCCATTTTTTGTGCAGAAAATTTTTTATTTATTATTTTTATTCTTTATTTTTTTTATCGGAATAATCCAGGTTCTCCACTTATTGGATTTGTTTGGTGATCTCACTAACTTTGATCAACGATGTAAATCTTAAGACAAAATTTTAATCGGTTCATCAAAACTTCAACCAAGCTAATTAGACTTAAAGGTGATTTGTTGCTACGCAGCCCTGTATCCTGTAGCTACAGACGCAATCCATCACAATTCAAGACTGATGGAATATACGCGTTCGTTTTTTTTTCTTGTACATGTTTCCAACCCAAAGCGCACACAATAGTTCTAGCAGAAAAGATTAACTAAAGAAAACCTTCAAATAAGAAAAAAGAACCAGAACAGACAAAAGAAAATCGAGAAGCACATCTCAAATCTGACAGACCTCGACTTCGAGCTTTGCGATATAGGCAATAAGAGCCGCCTTATCCCTCCGTTTGACAGACTCTTCGTCGAACCCAGCCTCCCGAAGGCGCTTCCAGATCGCGTCGTCGGCAAGAGGACTTCCGCCATTTCTGGAAACCGGAGTTGAAGCCTGTAAATCCCTAGAACCAGGCGATCCAGCTTTACCAGAAGTAAGGGAGATTTCCAGTTGCTCTCGCTGAGCGCTCGCCATCTCTTCGATTCGAAAAAAAACCCTAGATTTTCTTCCTCTCTTCTCTCTGCTCTCCGAGTCTACACTCTCTATCTTTCTCCCCTCTTTTTCCTTTCCTTTCCTTTCGGTAGTGCGAGCTGAAATGATTTGAGAGCACTTTACGGCCTTTAGAAAAAGGAAACTGAGTCGACCAACTACGCGAAAAAAAAAAAAGGAAAAACAAGTTCGAATATCGTCTCGCTTCTACTCTTTTTCCAAACGGAATCCAGTAATCGCAGCTGCTCTGTTACTTAATTTAAAAATCTTCTTAATTACTGGTTTAAGAGGGAAGTAATAGGCCATTAAGCCGCCTTTACTCCTCCTCCTTCTTAGCTGGTCTACAGCTTCTTCTATAGACCTCATATAGAAACCCTTGGATTGGAATCTCTGATATCAGATATGTACAATTAAGGTGTCTACTGCCGTATGCCCGGTGTAAATAAAAATTGGATTGAAGTCTTCAAACGGAAGATTCAGAAATTTTAAATATTTTTATAATTATTTTATCCTAGTACAGGTCCAGATGAGCTAAAAGGGGTTATGGAGCTTTATTTTATGTTTTGAGGACTGACAGTGCCACTTCATTTGGTTAAAGTAGTCAACAAAGCCTCGTCTTTAATGAACCACGTGGTAACATGTTATTGGGATCAAGCCCAAAAAATTAAAAAAAGAAGAAGAGGAAGAAGGAGGCATCTATTAGTAGAATATGATTCAATAAAACTGTCCAACTATGTCGCTTTTTGAAGTCGTAAGTTTCAATTTTCTATGAAGAAATTCATGCAATTGAAAATAAAATTCGTAGACAAAATTCCATTCTAATGATGGAAGGTAAATATGTATATTTTTTGCCGAATTATTTATGTTTAGATTCACAATGAAGAAATTCATGCTATTGAAACTTGAAAATATAACAGGTCCCACCTAATCAGATTGCGTAGGCCCAAAAAATACCATGATCAAACTATCTGTTATTTTTTTTTTTTTACTTTAAATTAAATTTTATCACAGTCCAAGATAAAATAACAAAAGAATAATCCAATTATGCTGATTTTGGCCAAGGCAATCTCTTAAGTGGATCCTAATACTAGAGATCTTTTGCAGCCTAAAGCAAGGATTTATAGAATAATATATACATATGGAACAGGGCTTGAGTCTCTAATTATTGGAACATATATCTAAATATATCAAAGATCAAGACCTACAACTGTATGGATGCTACCAAGATTTCTCAGGCCAAAAATGGCGTGATCAACTAAAATGGATGGTTGTAATCTTTTTTTAGTTGATGTTTACCCCATAAATTAAACAACTCCTTGGTAGATCCCAATCCTCTATATATACATGGGATCAGTGTTTCCTAAAGGGCTTTGAAACAGTATAAGGGTTCTACTGCCCTCAGCAAAAGATTTTTCAATTGATCTATTACATTCTTTAAGACACTTAAGTGTAAATCAGGGTAAATGATCTAAGAAAGAGGAAGCAAAAGAAATTTTCTTTAGTAGAACCTGGTGTAAGATTGAGTTATCCACAAACTAATTTCTAACACTGGATATCTATTTGTGGAACCTAGTGCAGGATTGATCTTAACCTCAAATGTGATTATCACCCCTTATCTCTTTACATGGATAAGAGCTCTACATAGGCTGCTTATGGTATTACATGAAAGCAAAGCAATCAGTCATCAAAGGAGGATTTGGCTTTAACAATGATTTGTGTTGCAACATTATAATTTATTGCTTATGATACCATGTATGCTTTAACTGAAAAGTACTGAAGCCAACCTAAATTATTGTTCTTATGAATACCATATACTAATAAATGGAGGTAACTTCCAGTCCTTAATAAATTGATGGGCATGTAAACAAATGATGGTTCAAGAGATCCTTCCCAAAAAAAATGGTAGAAGAGAAGGTAGAGAAAAATGAATGGACAAGGAAGAGGGGGAAATAAATAAAACTAATTACAGCTGCAAAAAGAGTGGAAAGTGAAATGACCAAAAATGCGCTCTATTGTTTTGAAAAACTTAAGGGTATGGATAACTTTAGTCTAAAAGAATTTGAGCATGATGCTAATGTTCCCTTGGAGTCAGGCGCACACGTTTGCATTATATATATTTGATTCAATGGGAAAAAGGAAGTATGATTTCTTACAACGACTTCCTTGCATGTTTTTCGGTATTGCTTATCTGATTGCCTAGAAAGCTATTAGATTCTTAGCATGTTTTCCAGGATTGGTGCTTTGACTGTTGGAAACAGTTTTGGTTAGTAAAAGTACCCAAAGTGTTATAGTGCCCAGATTTTCAAATCTGACTATTTGGGCATCTTTTTAGCCAAAATTAAAGTAAAACCCACATGTTGTTTGAGGCGGGTCTATATGGGTTTGTGTTCACCTCAATGAGGAGAACAACTCCATATGATTGGATGCTCAAAACCGTTAATGGGTGAATGAGAAATTGTCTCAAAAAATGTTTAGTTGATCACTGGTAAAACTGTGTTAAATTTGAATAGTCCCACATGGATTAGCTCATAAAACTTTGGGTGTTCATTTACACTTGTTGATGTAGTGGAATAGCAAAGAAAATAACACATTATTCTTTTTGTTGGAAAAAACCCTAAACTTCATCAAGGAAGAGAAACTTGCTCTAAAACTTTTATTAATTTAGAAAATTGAATTACCTTAAAGGCTAGAATGCTTTAAATAGGGAAAAGAAATCTTAATTCGTGTTAGGCACGAAATTAGGCTAATTTGGTAAAGTTTACAAAAAAACAGCAAAATTGAAATAATAACAAAATCAAATACTACAATCATTAAGAAACATCCCAAAACAAATAAGATCTTATTCTGACTTCTAAATAGAAAGTTATAACAAAAAGGAAAATTACTAAAAATAGCAAAAATGCTGATTTAAGGGTCTTAAAGAAGGAATTTATGTGAAAAGTGGCAATGCTCATTGCAAAGCATGAGTTTTGATCCTTACGATGATTACCTTAAGCTCACCAAATTCCACACAATTCGTCATTGGGGTTCATGATTTCTATTAGTGTCTTTTGCCTTTCTTGTATATAAACTTCTATCGGTCCCTCTATTCAAGGAAAACTTGTGCTATCTATTCTACATCACTTGTGTTGAACATGAGTTTGGGCCCTAAAGGGCACCGTTGTTTTGTAGATGGGGGAGGGCCAAGCCCATAAAAGCATACACACATGCATCGAACCAAACCGAGAGAAAAAATAAAATAATTCTTTTTTATTACTATTTTTTCTTTTGCTTTTTCCCAGATTCGGTTATGCCTATGATGATGTAACTATTCATGTTTTACAGTTTTGCCCTTGTGGGGGTATGTCCATTTGTATGATTTTATTATTTTGACCGAATAGACACACATATGACTATTAAATCACCCCTATTAAACAAATTCGTTTTGTACGAACATGCAGGATACTATTAACTCACCCCTTTTGACACATGTCCATTCCGTACGGACATATAAGTGGCTACTAAATTGTAACCCTTATGCATTCGTATATGTTCGAACATCAAGAGTTGTATCTCTATGCTTGTTCCGAACAGACATGAACAAGTCTATCAATAAATTGTCCTTCTTTCATTTTACTCACTCAATTTCGAATTCAAAATTCGTAGTAATCTTTTAGACATCGTAAAGAATGTCCGAATTAGATATACAGAAAGTATGACAGTGTATTTTAAGGGAGAGAGTACAACACAAGTTTGATTTGCTAGGTACACAGGCTACAGTGATTTTTCTGTGTGTATAGATCATTATATCCTAAGAGGTAGACGCCCAAAGAATTTGTAAGCACCACTGTGAAGGGCAAAATCTGTCTTAAAGATATAGTGTCAAACACTAGCCTTGATCAATCTAATACTGATTTATTGTCAATTCATCAAACAAATAAATTGGTCTTTTCATTTTGTTTTTAAGTATTTTATTTATATGAAATAAATATTTTGTTGTTTACAAAATAGCACATACATATAATATAAATACAACATTGACTGCCTAGTAAAAATAATATTCTACATACATCATCTACATGTATGACCAGTAGTACCATAGTTTGATTAAATTGATTTCTTTTTTCGTGGTCATCATGTTTTAGGACCAATGACTCTAGCAAACCCAAGTGTGATCAAATTGACCACTTGCTGCTCATAGAAAATGAATTCTACCATTCCCACTTAATAAAGTTTCCACCGATATCAAAGGACTTGCAAGTAGCTCAACACAATTAAGTTGACATACAGCTCAATTCAACAAAAGGTCTATCTAGTGAGTTATAGATTTCATGCAGAATTGACCCGCATGATGCATGATATAGTCCTCAACAACCCAACTCTACATTAACCATTTGAAATCATGATAAAACGTGAGCAATAACATATTAACACCCATACACATGTAAGCTTCAACAACCCAACTTCACATTAACCATTAGGAAGCATGATAAAACCTATGCAATTGCATGCTAACATCTGTACACCTATAAACTTTAGCAATCCAACTTCAACATCTGTACACCTGTAAACTTTAACAACCAATCTTCATATTAACCCTTTAAAAAGCATGATAAAACCAGTACAACTACATGCTAACAGCTGTACACGTGTAAACTTCAACAACCAACTCCACATTAACTATTAGAAAGCAGAATAAACAATTGCATACTAACACTTGTATAATATCATTCTAAAAACCACAATAGCATGCTACAACCTCGGCGGTAATCTAAAACCTATAAAAAAAATGCTAATAACATGCAATATACTCATCATAATATCAGTTGAAAGTCTAGATGAACATATTCTTCACATATTGAAAGGTTACATATATCAATCACTCCTATTAACCATACATAAAATAATAATAAATAATAAAAAACTACTAAACTTTGTCGATCACACTAATCACAGGTCTACTAACATCAATTTTGCCTATGTTGTGCGGAAACCTAGATTTGGGATCATATGCAACAAAATAAAAGAGAAAAAAAAATGCAAATAACAATCACACAACAAGAATAAGATGATTTACATAGTTTAGCTTGAAGCCAACCAACATCTACTGACAAAAACAACAACAACGAGAGAGATTTCACTATGAACAAACCAGAGATTACAATGAAAAGTGCAGCTGTACACCCACACCAAAACCCCCAATATAAACCATTTATATTAAAAACCCAAGATACTTTAATTTGCCAAAACCGAAAGTGATGATGGTTCCGTGTGAATACCAAACATGGCTCTAGGCTGAGAGTTATATGAATTCACGCCACCGACTCAGCAGCCTACAACTATAATGCAACAATAAACAATAACATAACCCATACATATATCAAAATTTTCATCCCCTATCACAGCTAAAATATAAACACATGTACACCCCAACCCTGCAATATGGGTTTTCATCATCGACATCAGCATGCACTTCCACATCATATAATATATCTTCAAGCTCACATGACCGTATAAAGGAGTATGGGTGATCCTGTTTAAGTCAGGAAAATGATGTTAGTATGAATTTATTGGATATTAATTCAAATAACATAATGATGAATAGTCTCAAACTGTAATACCTGCTAAATTTGACATCCATAAAAACCATCTTTCAAAATTGGCTTTAGCCATTGCATTGTGATATATCATAAAATCCGGTTATTAGTTAAGGTTGTCGTTGCCCATCCATTACAAATCCACACTGACCTATAATTTTTCAACGTTCACATTAAAACAATTAACATATAAGCATTGATTAAACAAAAAACCTATTATTAAGTAATGTTGTATTACCATATAGGAATTCTACATAAACACACCAACACCACATAGCACCCTAAAAAGAAGTCATCTACCAATCTCCATTCCAAAAAAATAAGCACAAAAATCATCTACCCAAATAAGAAATAATTTTTATCCCATCTTTATCCCTACAAGAAGTCATTTGTCCCAAAAAAAAAAAAAAAAAAAAAAAAAAAAGTAGGTCTACTACCTAGTGATGGTCTGCAAGAGCTTAATCAGTCAGCTGCCCTGCAATATCTTGATCAAATCCATCTAAACTCTCTGTTGATGTCAACATGTCAATTTAACAAACATGTACACACCAGGACAAGTTTTAATTGCATATGCAACATCAATACCTTGATCACCACTTGATGAGATGTTGTTGAAAGCATCTTGGCCCCATTTATATTTAGAAAGCTTTGTCTTGTGTGGCAACTACTAGCAACTTCAACTTCTAGAAAATTGAATTACCTTGTTCCTAAGTGCTCAACCTAGGATTCTATGTTATTGATATGCCAACAATATTGGCAGAATGAACGTCATCAAGACCAAAATGATTGTCTAAAGATCTATAAGGTGAGGGCATATCTTCAGTTGTAACCCTCTCAGCTTTATTTGTTAGGATCATTTTACCTTTTTATTTGTAGAAAAAACGAGATGCAATAAAATCAACAAGAAACAAGAAGAACATAATACAAGATTTACGTGAAAAACCTCAATTTGGGGAAAAACCATTGAACCATAGAGAAAATTTTCACTATCAGAAATAAAATTAACCCAAAGACAATTTATAATTTTCAAAACCTCTCTTACTCCACACGCAACTCTAGAACAAAACATATAAATACGCCAAAACTCTAATACATATGCGAATATGGTTTAAATCCGATCCATGCATAAAAACGGGTTAAAATTTTTCTATATCCAGGTTTTTCTTCAAGTTGTATCCGGGTTTGATTTCGGGTTGAATTGCTTACATTAACCCAACAAATCAAACTTCACACATTACACTATTGACACACATCTCTTGACTGGTCTCAGCCTACCGTCCATTCGCATGCTTTTTACCAAAAACCCCGGCCATCAAATTATATAGAGGTCAGGTTTTCTCTTTATAGTATTTCATCTCAGGGTGGTACTTAAAACATATAAGGGTTCACTTATAGAAGTAGCTGCATCTCTTGTCGTCTGGTGGCCGATAACAATGAAGCATGATCGTTGAAGTTTTTTTTTCCTTTTGGTGGAATACAGGTGATTCCAAGATACAAATATGGGTATAAATGGGGGCAAGGTTTTGCTGGATGAAAATTATGAGGACTGGGGGCACTTTTTCAGGTGGTATTCCTATCTCTTTACAAGCGAAAAAAAAAAAACAAAAACAGAAGTTAGATTCCTAAAAAAGCTGATTTTTTTTTAATGTGAACCAGATGGGGCCTAAATCCACTTGCATCAAAAAAGTTATAGCATCATTCATAAATAATTACATTAATGAAAAAAATTAATGTTTTTTTTTTCTAATGTTTAATAAATATGGTGATAGCCTGTTTTACTCAAGACCATAATTCCATAAGAGTTGTTGTAGCAGTTAATAACGAAAAACAGCATTAGGGCTATAGGCTATTACTTGAAAGTGCGTTTGGCAGCCACCATGTAACATGATCATTTCTATTTCAAATTCCCAAGTCATTTGTAACCATAAGGTGATGGTTCATAATGAGTTAACTAAAATTAGAAATAAAGTCATCTTACGTTTTATAAAAAATGAAATGAAATGATATGATATGTGTTATAGTTCATATTTTGGTGAGGAAGGGAAATCAATCCATTAATAGCCTGTGTGGCAGCCCCCTGTAATCTAATCATTTCATTGGAGTTTTTCAAGGCATTTGTAGCCTTGAGGTGATGGTTTATAATGAACTCATTCAAATTTACACTGATTTGTTAACTACAATTAGATATAAGTCATCTTAGTTTTTCTATAAAATGAAATGATTAATGTTATCAAGTACAAATCGGTAGAAATTTGAATTAGTTCATTAAAAACCATCCCATTGTATAAAAACATTGGGAAACTCAAATGAAATGATTACATTACAGGTGACGGCCAAAAGCAGCCTAACAAATCAATATGAATTTGAATGACTTCATCTTCAACCATCACATCATGATTTTGTTGGGGGTCATGCTTGGACGGCATGTCTGCTGGCGGCCTCGGAGAGCCATGAGGGCTGTGGGTATCAGCCGTTGGGGGTCATGTTGTTGTTGCCCATTCCGCTACACGCCTGTCAGATGTTTGTGGAAATGAAGGCTATTTTGTTAACCCTTTTGGTGCAAGAATTATGGTAGTTTAAGTTCCTAACCATGAAAAGGCTTCCTCGTGGCAAAATTTTCTGGAAAAATCATTTTTAAGCTGTCTGGTTGTCATGAAAAGTTGATTTTCTCATGTTTTTTCTCATGATTATTTTCTTTACTTTTCTTGTGTGATTTTCTTTTATATGCTTTTCTTTTCTATGCAATTCAAAGCAACCAGACTGAGCCTAAGGGAATGCTGCTGGATGATTTAGTTTGTTCTCTAATAACAGTGGCAGGGGACGAGGAGCCCAGCTTGATTTCATTCAGCCGGAGGTTATTAATGGGAGGAAGATGGCAATGGTAATGGATGAAGAAGCGGTGGAAGAAATCTTTCATTGGGAGAATCCTTTAGTGGGGTATGTGCTAGGGCCAAAGCCGCACTTCACGATATGAAGAGCTTGGTCGAGAACACATGGAAATCTTAGTGAGAATTTTAATGAGTTATTATAATTTATATAAGTTCATATAAATTGTTATTTCATAATATAGATTGCAATTTAATAAGTCAACTTTCTTCTCTTAATTCTTGTTTCAAGTGTCTATTTGGGTCCACATAAACAGGGAACCCCTGCCCTTCCATAGGCAGCCCCACATCACAGGGATGTGACCTTACTTATTTTGATTTCTCATTCCCCTATTAAAACCTAGATCCCAAGAAATCCTTGCAGAGGATATGGAAGAACATGAGATATGGATTGATCCTTTTTTAGAGATAAGGAAATCAAAAGAGAATATTTTGAAGTAAAATCAGTTTCTTTCCACCAAAGACCTTCCCAAAAATGAATCCTTTCTCCATTACCTATTTTGTATTTGGAAAGGAATGAAATCAAAGTAAGTTTGGCTGATGTCTTTCCAAGGGCAGAGAAAAATTATCTTATTTGCAATGCAGGAGTCCCACCTGTTGGTTGAAGCCCATACTTAACCTTAATTATTGAATGCCATAAATTATGGGAGTTCCTTTTCTAGGGAATCTCTACAACCACTTAACCAATAATGCTAGGTTCTTTTTCTTAAGTCTTCTTAAACCCAGACCATCTTTGGTTTGCATACTGGTAAGGTGATCCTTTTTACTATCCCCTAGTTTTTGAAGAAGTTCCTCATATTCTTCTCTGTTGTCTTTACCATACTTACAGGCTTTGAGCACTGATATGCAGTAAATAGTTAGATTGGTGAAAGTAAATTTTATTAAGGTGATTCTGCTTCCTAAGGCATGTAGTTCCTCTTCAAAGAAGTTTTCTAAGAAAACTTCTCCACCACTAAGTCCCAGAATCCCATAGATCTTGGATTTGCATCTAGGGTAATACTAAATATCTGAGGGGCTAACCTATTCTTCATAGCCCAGAATGTTTGCATAAGCTAGAGAGTCCACTTCGATGTTGATCCTAGATATCCCAGATTTTCTGAGACTGACCTTTAGTCTGGTGATTCACTCAAAACATTATAGCTAACTCTTATCTTTGGAAATATAGGATTATTTTGCTTTGCAGCAGAGGATGGTATCATTTACTAATTGAAGGAAAATTATCCCAACTTTGCCTCTTTAACATCGAAACTAATGACCCTGCTTTACTTAGAAGCTTACTGAGAATATCTCTTCCAATTGTATACAATAATGGATACAGAGAGTCACCCTGTTGAAGTCATTTCATACCTCGAAATAATCCTTAAGAGACTCATCTATGACAATGGAGAAAGAGTCGAAGAGATACATCAAGAAATCCATTTTCTACAATGATTACCTAATCTCTTTTGTCCACTACCAAGTTTAGAAATTCCCAAGTCACGTTATTATATGCCTTTACAGGTCTACTTTGCATAAGAGAACTCTCCTTCTTAAGCATCCAGTGTCTTCCACCTCATCAAGAATTTGCCATTCTTGACTGAGGGTCTGTGGGCCAGGAATAATGGCCAAATCAAAGGACCTGCTCCCCACTAAGCTAATGGGTCTAAAATCCTCAAAGATTGTGGGTTCAAAGTTCCTTGGGTATAATAGCAATAAATGCCACATTCATTTTTTTTTTCGACAATCTTCCACTATTAAAAATTTTCAAAAACCGACATGAAGTCAAATTTGACTACTTCTCAACATTCTTAAAAGAAACATAATGAAATTGTTCAGAGTACACGTTTATATTCATCGAATTCCAGAATAGCCCTTCTAATTTCTTCCTCTTCAAATCTTCTCTTTAACCAATTTGTGTTTTCGGCTGAATCCCAAGGGATACCCTTGGCCTAGGAAGTATGGACATGACACATGACACATGACACATGACACATGACACAAATACAATACGGATACGGCAACACAACAATTCTTGAAAAAATAGGATACGATATGATAATTAATTAATTAATTAATATTTTTAGCTATATTTTATGTTTAAATAATAAATAATATGCATCAAAATGTTTGAAAATATATTCAAAACTAATTTATAAGTAATAATATATAGCAAATAAACACATTCATACTTATACAATGATGTTTATTCTTTAGAGTACAAAATGCTAAGAGTTCAAAAAAATTGCAACGGGAATGAAAAAGAAAACTAGGAGAAAAGATAATCATGTCTACAAATTATATCCCTCTCATTTTCTTCTTTTTTTTCATTCTTCTTCTTCTCTTTCTTCTTTCTCATTTTTTCCTTCTCTTTCGTAGGATTGGAGTCATCGGTTTTGTAACCCGATGCCTTATCCATTTTTTTTTTATTTCTTTTCTTATTTGTATTTATTATTGTAATATGTGGAATTTGATTTGGGTTAGCATCGGGATTTTTTAACCCGAAATCTAATATGGACACAACCTGAAGAAAAACCCAAATACGATTTGACTTTTTTTTTTTTCTTTATTTCTTCAATTCTATATACCGGCCCGGATCCGAACTGTATCCACATATGTATTAGGGTTTTGGGGTATTTATATGTTTTGTCTTAGAATTGCGTGTGAAAGGGGAAAGGTTCCAAAATTGTAAATCGTCTTTAACGAGGTTTTCCAAAGAGTAAAGTTTTTTATGTGGTTTCGTGATTTTTTCCCAAGCTGAGGTTTTCCATGTAAATCTTGTGTTGTGTGTGATTTCTAATTTCGTTTTGCTTGTTGATTTTAGGGATTTTTCCCAAATTAGTTCAAAGTTATGGCAAAATTGTCAAATAACGAGGTAAAAAAAAAAATTCCGAAATCAGTTTTTAGTGATTGGTAATTACTTGTTTATCCCTAATTCCGTTATATGATAATGATAGGCAATTGAATCCCTCGTTCCTTGTCTTTCTATGTGGGTATCTCTGTTTCGCCTCTCTTCTTTGCTTGTTGTGTTGATTAATCTCTTTCTTTCCATTCTTATCGTCTCTATCAAGAGAGAAGCAGGGCGGTATGTGACTGTTTCTCCTCTCTACTCAAAAAAGTTGGAGATGTCCCTTACACGTGCAGCTGAATGGTAGCTGATCTCCATGAATTTACATGTCTGACTACATGCCAACAGATTTGTCAATTATTGTTTTCAAATTAAGTGACACATTGGTCAATTTAAGGTTCTAATACTGTAACTTGGTCAATGTTAAAGGCAGAGAAGCTCTCACGAAGACGTGAAGTGGCAAATGTGATTTTGGATTTCTCAGTTAGAACTGCAACCACCCACACTCCAGAATTCCTGGGTCTGCCTGAAGGGGCATGGGTCCAA
>JAOXJP010241137.1:0-13787 GCA_025762735.1 Platanus orientalis | reverse complement strand
AAATATATATATATATATATATATATATATATATATATATATATATATAATGTTTTGTAATTTGAAATTTGAAATTTTATTAATGAATAGATTATTGATTAATGAATGATGCAAGTTGCTAAAGCTCTTGGATGTGTAATTGCCTCCAACCCATTGTGTGATTGCTTAGGTAGCAACTACTATGATTTCTAGCTGATAAATCTTCTTACCTTTCTCTATTATTATTCTTTGTTTTTGTTTTTGTTTGTTTTTTGGTTATTTGTGTTTTCTATCTCAATAGGGTAGGGCTGTCCTACATCAACCAATGCTTAAAACATTGCAACACGGCTTGGAGTGAATATACATTTGATGGGTAAACAGTATTCATATATTGGCAGGAGAATGGGCTGCAAATTCTTGCCCAAATGGAAAAACTATAATTTAAACTATGCAGTCCTTGATAACAGCTTGCTATAACAGGAAAAAGATGTCAAACTGTCAAAAGAAACATTAATATTCCACCACTCGAGAGGCCTGCTGTCACAGCACCTGTTCAGCACTATGAGTGGATAGTAGAAAAGAAGTCAATTCAGTTCATAATTTTTTTTTTTCCATATCACTGTTGTATGAACATGAATCTGGATACAAATATTTGGAAGTGGTAGTAACATGAGCAGCGAGGTTTGGAGCAGTGAGGCTTCGAGAAGCTGCCATATTAGAATGAGGGTGCTGAACAATGATTAGAAAGGAATCCATTGAGCTTCCACATGTGGAGGAGAAGAATTTATCTGTACAAGTTCGATTTGAATTCAGATCAATATCAAGTAATGTTGAGTAATGCATGATATACACTAGCCTGAATTGGGTATTCTGGAAAAAAGGCAGAAGAAAATGGAGAGTGAATTTATGTTTGAAAATTATGGTGATTTTTGCAAGTAGCCTAGCCAAGCTGTAGATGGGGGCACTATTATCTTCCCTTTAGGATTCAGAGTAGGCCTAACAGAGAAATGCAGTGACAAATCCTGTGACCCGAAAGTCCATCTGGAAAGCGGAGGAGCTTATATCAAATTTACATAATGCCATATAAATAACATAATGAGAATGTTGGAACAATGAGAGTGTTAGCATGGCAAACAGAGGACAACATATGAATACTGGATTTCTTTTGTAAAATGAAAACATGTAATTCAAACCTTATCGGTGACTATATTCATGAATCATTGAGAATTGAGAAGTTCCTATGATGTATATCATGTTATAAGAACATGCCCTATGTACAAAAAGGTGCAGAACTGTGCCCGCTTTCAAGCTAACACATGAAGCCAGTGATATACTGATGTGTTATCCATGTTTACATTTATCTGGGGACCCAAATGCTTAATTGTTACATTTAAAAGGTTTCCATATTTTATATATTGACTAATATCTTTAGAATTAAGAAAGTCAGGACATCTATACCACAGTTTCTGCCATGGCTACTATCTGCATTGCAGCTAGGAATTTCCTGAATAGGGGAAGATAGCAAGCACCACAGATATTGAATAAACGTCAAGGATGCAATTATTCTCTTCTATAGCCATTGTACAACACTAAAATTTAATCCTTAATAAAACTTGAACATTGTTTATTATATATGTACTGCATCATGCATTTCCTGAATATCTTCATCCTCAATAAAACTCAATTATTCACACTACAGTAGAAGATTATCAGATATGTGGTGGAAGATTATGTAGAAAAGAATAGTTAATTAGCAGAAGGGCCTGAACCACAGGAGTTGAAAGGAATTAGCAATGTGATATATGGAAAAGAAGATCAATACAAGTACTTAAAATTTATAAATGGAAGGCAATGTCACCAATTGGCCATCAAAATGAGAACAGTAGTATCTAGAAGTTGAGAGTTAAGATACAATAATATTCAACAACCAAGTTGGGTGCTCATTGGAATGCATCTTAATTGAGCGTCAACTTTGTTGTGCGGAAGCCTAGATTTGGATTGTATACATCAATAAATTTAAGAAGAAATTAATGCACACAACAAACACACAAAGCACAAGATGATTTAACGTGGTTCGGCTTAAAGCCTACGTCCACGGACAAAGACGATCAAGAGAGCTTTCACTATGAGCAAAAACGGAGAGTACAAGAGTACTGTTGGCTGCCTCTCTCTTCCAAACCCTATTCCACGTTTAAGAGAAAAAAAACCCTACTTAGAAAACCCAATATAAGACCCTTTTATATTGAATCCTAAAAGAACCCAAAAAAACCAAAACTGTGGTGGTTTCCAAAACCGTTAACTCACGATTTTGTGTGAGAGTCCAACACGGACATGGTTCTTGCTAAGAGACGTTGAATTCATGCCATAACTTACAAATCTCCACCTTGGCTTGAATTCAACAAAGACTACATAACACATAAAACTCTACTCTCATCTTCTCCATACAACCCCAAAAGGTAATTCTAAATATTGCGAACACCTGTATCTTCGACAAGACACAGAATCTGTGACATGTGCACCATACTTCACCTTGGCTTACATTCCAAAATTGAATAGAGAAAACCTGCACTTGTTATTCTTAGTGAACTCTGTGCCACATGTACCTGGAGCACACCTCCACCTCGAACCTGAATTGCAACTTGCTTGTTATTACCACAAACAACCATTGACCTTAAAGAATCACCACTATACATACCATCGAATCAATTCGGTCATAAAACCATCCAACTCGATCATAACACGGCTATACACATGTGTAGTTGCCCCAAGCTGACTCGCCTAGTCAACTCCAGAGAGGGACCTCGATCCGCCCTCTCCAATCACAGGAATCTCCTCACCATCATTTGTTGCCTGAAAACCTGCATCACATCTCTTTGCTGCATCCACAAAAAAGACTCTACACCAACGCTGGTTATTCCGTGCACTCTGTTTCTAATTGCCTGTCGAAGTCAAAGGAACACTACCAATCACTGTATTCCCCATCAGATGATATAAACCATCACCACACTTTTCTCCCTTCATCAAGAGCAAACAGTCACGTATGATTTTCATGGTTCCACTTGCAGTTGAATATTTGCAACCCTCGGAGTCCAACCGACCTAAGTATATTAAATTCTTTCGCATGTTTGGGACATATGCCACACCACCCAAAGTATGAACCACTTCATCAAACATCTTGATCTTCACCGTCCCAACACTCGTGACATCACAAGTAGACCCATCACCAAAAGAAACAAAACCTATCTTCTTCTCTTAGAACGTATCAAAATATTCTTTCTTGGAGCAAATATGAACATGACAACTTGAATCTAATATCCATTCATCATGAGAAAATGTGTCTATACCTTTGGAAACTATGAGAACATATCCAATGTACTCTTCATGTTCCTCTGCTAATACTGTATTGAGATTATCACTTTTCTTCCTGTTAGAACGCTCTAGACAATCCCTTCTCATGTGACCATATTTTTTACACTGAAAGCACTGCATCTTGCCATTTTTTCTAGACTTGGATTTAGACTGACCTTTATCACTTCCAGAACCTTTTTCTTTTGTTCTTCCTCTTGGAAATAGAGCTTCTACCTGCCCCTCACTTTCTTCTCCAAATATATTCTTCTTTAATTCCCTAAAATGCAAGGATGCCTTAACATCCTCCATGGAGATGGTATCTTTTCCATAGAGTAAGGTTGTAACAAAGTATTCATATGATGCAGGTAAAGAGCACAAAACAATGATAGCTTGATCCTCATCCTTAATCTTAATATCAATGTTTTTTAGATTCATAATGATTTTATTAAATTCATCTAGATGCGTTTTCACAGACATACTTTGTATAGAGTACTGTTGGCTGCTTTTTTCTTCCAAACCCTATTCTACGTTTAAGAGACAAAAAACCCTACTTAGAAACCCCAATATAAGACCCTTTTATATTGAATCCTAAAAGAACCTAAAAAATCAAAACCGTTAACTTGCGATTTTGTGTGAAAGTCCAACATGGACACGGTTCTTGTTGAGAGACGTTGAATTCACGCCAAAACTTACAAACTTGAGGGTCCAGGTTAGCTGTCCAAGTACGGAAAACAAGAGACTCACTGTAAAGTAAGGTACACAAACTCTGTAACCAACAAAAATCATGTAGACGGCCTGATATCGTTTGCGACGCCCCCTTTTGTGACGCACGAGGGCCGAGGCAGAGGGGGGAATCAATTCACCTTTGGAGATGTCACTTCACCCCCAAAAAGTGAATTGATTCCCCCCCTCTGTCTCCGCTCCTGAGCATCGCAGAGGGGGGCAGCACAGACGATATCGCCCCCAAGTAGACAGCACACCCATGTGCAGCCATACTACAGTGCTCAAGTACTGAAAGATACCAACACATGACACAATAACTAAGTGAAATGAGCCAAAAGGACACCCAAGAAGCTGTCTTAAAGAGCACTGTAGTACATACACTCCAAACAACATCCACAAAGAGCAGAACTGAAGATTAAATGGAAGTACCTGCAAGAGCATTGGTATAAATTAAAGCAAAGCTAAAAAGAAATGAAAATACAGTTAATGATCAATAAAAACGTCAAGCATTGCATCTTTTTCCTAATGCCGAAACCGATGCTTGTAGGAATCTGGAATGAAACATATATCATGTTTGGAGTGTAATTTCTTTACAAGGTTCTTCCAGAAAGACTTATTAGCATCTTGTGTGGTAACTAGCAGATTAATGATTGACAAGCTAGTGTAAGATGGAAAAGGTATAATCTGATTTCGAACCAACATCCACCCTCGAGTGTTGGTGTACTGGACAATTAATACTATCTTTTGCTGTGAACCTGTATTTCCATATTTGGAGAAGCACTATATGACACAGTATCAATGTGTATCATAAGCCATGTTGTCCTTTCCATCTTTATAGTCCAGGGTATCTGCCATTAAGGTGTAGTTTGATTTTGCCGGTTATAAAAGTTCACCAAAAATGTATCTGTGTTCATTTATGCTTACAAGAGGCGTCTTATGCAGTTCCCATCTCAGGTGAGTTCAAGAACATCATAAAACTATTGGAGAAAATGGAAATTTCTTTATGTTGTTCAACTACTAAAATGCATGAACATTGAAGATAATGTAATCAAGTAACCAAGTCTATCCAATTATTCTTTGTGAGGGTGATGTTTTCAAAATGAAAGCTCTGTTTTGATGATAGGCAATATGTTTCAGAAACAACAAATGCCTGCTAACTCATGCTGACAACTCGGCATTTCTTGTCAAAAACGCAAACTTTGATGAGATAATCCATACAACAGTGCTGATTTCAATCTAAAATCAATGAAGAAACCAGTTGGGTTATCTCAGAAAGCAAAAAGAATCCAAAATTTTTCATAATTCCTCTTTCTGAGATGACCGTGCAGGTACCAGAAGAGAAAGGGACAGTGTCAGTTGCATAGCTTTAATCAATGGAACAGAGCCTGAGGGTCCACTGCAGATTGTTGGACTGGGTTTATTTACTTTACAGTTACCAGTGCAAAGTTGCAAGCACAGCAACTGAATCAAATTTCAAGATTTGAAAGGAAAGAAAACCCAGTAATATTAGCAAAAGTCGAATATGAAAAATACATATTTGCTTCCATTTCTCAACAGCTTAAACCCAGAATTCATAGAAGAAAACAAGAAAAACAAGATTCTATAAATCAATATAAAAAATTGTGAGATGGGTATAAATAATTAGAACGCTCCAATTTTTATTTTGTTTTTTTAGGCCCTGTCTGGTTGCCATGAATTGTGTAGAAAAGGAAAGAAGAATAGAAAAAAAAAAAATTCCACAAGAAAACGAAAGAAAAGAATCATAAGAAAAACATGAAAAAACGAACTTATCATGGCAATCAGACATGATTTTTTGAGAAAATTTTGTCGGGAGAAAATCTTTTCATGGCAACCAGACTTTAAAGAACTTTGAAAGGTAACTAATATGGAAAGGAAAATAGTACAACCTGAAAATGGAGGTTGTTCTTGTATTAGTCCATGAAGATGCCAAAACGAACCAGATTGATTAGAACCCAAGTAGAGAGAATCGGTAGGCCGATACGCTACGTTCAAACCGGTACCATACACACCGAAACTTTTGGACATGTCCATATCTCTCTCATGATTGCATGGCATATCTCCAGTCCAGTCAGACTGGAGATGATTCGAACCCTGCACGTTGCCTGTCATGGTAGGGGTTGTTATTAATTCAATTTTTGTTTCCCTAAAAAAAAAGAAACACTATTGCGAAGGGTAGAATTGTAATTTAACCGTCAACCGAAATTTTAATTTAACTTATCACTACTGTGATTGTTACACTTATAACATTAATGTTCTGGGTGGCGTAATGGGCCTTTAAGGCCCACAAAAAATAATAAAATTTGGACCCAAAATTTGTAATGGATTAAGATGGTCAAGGGTTATAAAAGATCATTAATTATACTTGTTCATAATTTTGTGCGAAAACCGGCTTATCTAATGCAGAAAGAAGATAATAAAATGATATTTTGTATTGCATTAATCTATCACCCAAAGCCACTTGTTATAGAGCAGTGAAATATCGGGTAGAGCATTGAATTTTTGTGGTGGTATCGCATCGAGTATATCTTATCGTCTTTTATATAAGAAAGCATTGCTTAGCACATCAAACTACTCTTGATTAAGAAATCCAAACAATGGCCTGACACTTCAACTGAGTAAGTACCCACAAATTAATTTTGGGGCAAGCAGTTATGGTGGTTCTCCTTTTTGATACATTCATGATTATGAATCACAGATGAGGCCAACCTCTCATTCATTCATTTATCAAAGCCCATCACATATTTCGACAGGATCCAAAATACAATAAATTTTGTAAGGCCCAAAATAGGCCTATACTGGTCCACTAAAATCCAGTTCATTGACACCCTTGAACCTCACAACTTGAAAATATCCAACTACCTGTTTAATTTGACAAATGACCAAAGCAACCTAATAAGTTTAAAGGGGTTGGTTGTTAATATGCCCAACTGCCACTATACTAGCTTTAGACAATTGACATTGATCTCCTTTAGGTTTGTTAAGAACTTCTTTGGAAATTAGTACTTGAGATTTATGTAGTCTCATAGATGAGCAAACATTAGGTGAAAAACACACTCACAGAAAAAGTTCCTTCTCAAAGCCTACTCCACAAATGGAACACACACCTAAAGTTTTCTAGTAGGAGAAAGAAAAAAGCTCATAAACATCTTTCTCTCTCTCTCTCTCTCTCTCTCTAGTTTCTCTCATGTAATCAATTATATTTAATCTGGTTTAACATATCATAGTTAGGATTATGATCTAACTTGGACGTGGGTTGTTTAGGGTGGATGGTTCTGATCAGTCAATTTGGTTGACTGTTGACCATGGAGATATTCTGTAGGTGTGAGCTACTTAATGACAATGGGTCCCTTGCTCCTTCCATGCTATCTTGATTACTGACATTGTGCTTATGGAGGGTCATCACCTGCTTTTTAAAGGTGATTTTCTTAAATGCAGCATTGGCACATCTAGGTCTAGCAGTGCAGTGCCATGATTCAGTACTCAAAACCCAACAGGAGGTGATTTCTTAAATGCAGCATTCGCATATGTAGGTTTAGCAGTGCTGTGCCATGATTCAGGACTCAAAACCCAACAGAAGCATGTATCTCACATGAATAGCACGTGAATGGAAGACAAGAAATAAAAGACCCAGTAAACCAGTTGATCACCAAGGAAAGAACAAGTGACCTGGTCCCACTTATGGTGATCATAAGTCAAGTGGTTGAGATCATCCAACTGACTTCAAATTTTTGACCAATAAGATCTGCATAGGACCCGCCAATTTTGAAAGATACCCATCGAATGAGATCTCATGTCCAACTGATATAATCGGAAGAAGATGATCATAGTGATCTGAAAAAACCTCCCTTCGGCACCATCGAAGGGTGGGTCCTGACTTTACTATATGCGTCCCACATGATTAAGAGGGCAGACTGTCCTCTGGGTTTACCAAATGGGGATAACAAGTTGTCACAGAGTAATATCTGAACTAGGATAGGATGATAAGGACTACAACTGGACAAAATACTACTGCCCTCTATCCATATGAGCCATGAATGCAATGGGTTGGTTCTACATTTGCACCATCAACTAACTGTTTTGAAGTGAATTTAAGATCCTAATAGGCCCTTCTTTTCATGAGATTTATAAGATTAAGTTACCCATTTTATGGTCCTATATTCAAGAGGACCAACTAACATCTTGGATTGGTTGAAAAGTTCTAAATATTATTAAATGTGAGTAGAGCAGTTAATAGTTTCTGCTGAACCATTCTTACCTTCAAAAAAAGAACAGAGTTCCTCCTGAGCAACAATAAAGAGAATGTGAGTGACTTACATGATATGAATGATCTCAAACAGATTTTCAAATTCTCAAGACAGACCGTCAAGTTCTTATTAAATGTGTGTAAACTTTAGTCTCCATAACGCCCAAAAATAAAAGGAAAAAAAATCTGGGCATTTCATTGTTTTAGTTAATCTTATTATACAGCATATGTTCTATATATATATATATATATATATATATATAAATTAAAAAAGAAAAAGAAAATCCAATTTAATGAAATCTTATACTCTTAACATATCTTTTATTCCATAATAGCTCCGTCTTGCATCAAAATAACTAGGTTTGGTTGGTATAAGGTTAAGTGACTACATGTTAATTGTTCCTTGGCACCATATTTTGGTCGTATTGCATTGCTTCTAGACACTCAAAATAACTTTTTTCAATTTATAGTTGGTGAAGTTTTGGGGAAGGATTACTGCAAAAGCTGGAAGCAGAAAATTGTGGCTGTGGGAAGCTGTTTAATACAGCTTGTAGTTTCTAGCTTTTGTGGGAAGCAGTCACTGATAATAAATTATGAATTAAAAAATGGATAAAATATCCTCCATAATAGTTTTTTTAATACTAATTATGCCCCCTCCAAGTACTTTGTAAAACTGTAACCAAATACTCGAAAGGCGCAATTGCCATTCTGATTGAGGTTATCCCAACAAGGTACTTCCATAGAATCACTTTGATTAAAAGCAAAGTTGTGCCGAATGGGTATATATTGTTCTTTCTGTTGGCTAATATAGGTGCATTAGAGGAATCTTGCATATGGCTTTAGGTAGGGCCCCTGACATCCTGTTTGGCTGTAGGGCTAAGGAGTTGGGCTCCCACAAAACTTGTTCTCTTGTGAAAGTAAGGTTATCTTAAAATTAGTTGAGAGTTTGACAGTTAATTAATTATGGTTAGGCATGAGGAATCTTGGTATCTAAAAACACACCCTAGATTACTTCTGTAAGAAACTGGAAGAAAATCATCCCTCCCCTCCTAAAAAAAGAACCTCCAAGACCTCATACTATGTTTTGAGTTTGGATTTTGGCACTTTTTTTTTGTCCTACTTAGAATTTCTATCCAAAGTTATTGAGCAATAATTCACCCTAAAAAGTTGGCTACAAATCTTTTTCTACATAAGGAACTTGTGGGGCTTTTATTTTTTGTTTTTTGTTTTTGTTTTAACAGCCCAAGGTAGTGTGTCAAGATCTAGTACCTTTTACACCTGTAACTCTAATTTTAAAGAGGGTCTTAGCCCATTTGTTAATACTTATCTTTTACTATCACTGTGCCTCTGACCTAATATTTTATCAAGTTGGGTAACCAGTTACCAATTTTAATTTTTTTGTTTCATTTTCTTTGAAATTTTTATTCCAGCATTGCCCTTGAAATAATTCAATCCTTCAATATCTAGTAAACGGTTGTTAAAATGAGGGGGAAAAATCTTTGTTTTGGACCAATTGCTTATGACAGCGATATTGTCCTCACCTACTGCTACTAGTGGTGATGATGTTGGTGAAACTGTAATGAATTCGACATAAACAGCATGTGTTGGAGGATCTTAACCAAGTTTTATATCTCCAAACTCATGAGTTTGATTCTAGGAGAAGTCACATACTCCTCTAATTTTAATGCAAGAGAAGCACTCTCATATTTGGTGGATAATACAAGACATGCATCTCTATGATCCTATGGACATCAGTACCATAAGAAGTACAATATGAGCTTAAACCTGTGATCACTATTTTGCCTGTGAAGGAGGCCCACATGGGTTTAGTTTCTTCCTAGCTCTTATTGGTTATATATGATCATTTGAGACTCCATTTATTGATGTTGCGTTCTCTATTCACTCAAATGGGTACAATACAGTGAAAGTTTTCTTGAGTACCATCACTCTTTACTACATAGAGAAGACAGTTTAAACTGTTGTCATTTATACGGAAGTATTAATTCAGAATTTATCAAGAGAGCTTCAATCTTGATTCTCACATTCTTCAAATAACCAGATAATTGGGGACCCATCAGGGACCTTATACAGGGATTTCATGAATACGGAAGGTTTTTGTTACGTGCCAATATGAAACCTTCATCGCTACATTAAGGAAGCTAAGGGAAGGTACATTTTCACATTCTCTGATAAATCGTACTGATCTTCCCTTTATCTCAATTCAAGCCTCCTTCGTTAGTAGTGCTTGTCAGATATAAATGATGTCAATTTCATTCAACTATTGATCATAAGTTTAAAGTACAATTATCAGGATATTGTAAGGAGTCGTAGGCACAGTAAACATACGGTTATTAGAAGCATGAGGCCTTGGAACTCTCAAATTGTTCTGAAATATTCTTGTTTAACCGTTGGGGTAACTTAATTAATAGAGGCAAAACCACTGTTTACATTAAGACCCTAGGTAAAACAGTTCAACCCCCCCCTCTCTTTCTCTCTCTGCTGTTCAGAATAAAAAATATCCCGGATAATGAACACAGGGAATTAGGTGCAAGGCCCAGTAGAATAATTGTGTCCTGATACCATCTTAAATAAAGCAATTAACCGTCTCTCCTAGGACCCTGAGGTGGTAGGGGAGGTTAGAGTTAATATACTTAAGATATTTCAACAGTTTGATTGGACCTTCTTATTTAAGAAGAAAGTTCAGGTTGACCCATTTAAACCAGGTTGGGTTAATATCGGGTTGAATTTCAAACCTGCCCAAGTTGGACCCATCTCTCCCCTTTTTCATAGCATGTCCCGTATTAAGTAGCAGATGCACCATGGGTGTAACACAACTTCGTTAAGGGACCAGCTAACATGTGACTGGTTTGGCATCAACTAATTAGAGTCAAATAAAAATCCTAGATGATACTGAGAGAGAGAATCTTTTCTCCCTTAAAACAAAGGTTGGGACAAATGCAGCTACTAAGCAGACCATGAACTGGACCACCATTCATGAACCCCCTCCCCCCACAATGGGAACTCTATTGAATAGAAGAAAGACATTTCCTTCCAAAATATTGATTTCATTTTTTAAAATTATTTTATTCTTCTCCATTATGAACTTAATAGGCCATTATGAACTTAATAGGGAATTAAGAGAAAATCTACTATTCATGTGTAGAAAAATGTGCAAAATGTACTATAGATTATGAAAAATGGGTATTCTTAACTTAGGAGCCAATGATGAAATCTCTTTGTTGTTCTCTAGCTATATGGGTGGGAATGGGATTAGGACCAAAAATCAATGCAAACCCTTGATTAGTACCTCAAGCTGTAGATATTAGAGAAAAGGAAAGAAAACATCATAATAAGTTACAAGAAAAAATCAGGGAACATTGCTTGTAGGACCAATGGATGTGATAATTGGGGTGAGGGGTTTTAATGAGGTTTGGCAATGAATGAAGAAGCCAAGAGATGTAAAATGATTGGTGGTGGATGGTGGTGGTGATAGTTCAGATATAAAAAAGGGGTAAATGAATAGGAAACATAGGTGAAACTGGAAAGATGAAATTGAATTATGTCAAGAGTCAATGAGGCATGCGTGGTGTAAAAGAGAAGGGGACCCTATTTTTGTACCCTTCGGGCTCGCACAGTGACCCATTCTGGGGTGCCCCCCCCCTCTCTCTCTCTCTCTCTCTCTCAGTATTGTGTCATTGCGAAATGATGGAAGCCCAGGTCGGTTGAGGGTTGCTTTGAAGGCGCACGTCTCCCCTCCTCTCTTTCTACTTATAAAACCCTCTCACTCTCCTCTCTTTCTCATTCTATCTTTTATGATCTTCAAACCTCTCTCTCTCTCCTCTCTCTCTCTCTCTCTCATGATCTTCAAACATTTCTATGTATTGGTCACTGCTCTCCCCCTTCACACACAAATGGTTATCTCTCATTGGCCTCTTCCCTAGCACTCTCTCTTGTTCTTGCTCTGTTCTGCTTCAAAACAACAACCATTTTAGAGTCTTAGCTCAAAGAGACACTTTTATTCATTTCCATCATTCTCTCTGTCACTCTGTCTCCGTTCATGTATTGACATCCTCTCTCTCTCTCTGGTTTTTGTGCCTTGATATCGCGGTCTTGAATTGCTACTCTCCATACGCATCAACTACTGTGAGAAAGTTGGTAAGTTTAGCCCAGTTTAAAGGAAATCGTTCAGGAAGAGCAGAGAAGTTTCATATTATAGTGAACATAATAGCAAACAGTTGCTATCATTGTTATTCCTGACGGATTAAAATCTGAGTCACCATTAACAATGGCAGAACCGCCCACTTCTGAAGGTGAGAGTAGTAGCAACTCTTTCTCAACATTTCCATCTTCTCCATCTTCATCTGGGTTATCTCAATCTCTCCAAAAATCCCTCTCAAACTCATCAAAACAGCCCAAATCACAAGACCCAGAAGAGAAAAAGGCCAAAAGAATAAGAGATTGTGGCAAACACCCTGTTTACAGAGGAGTCCGAATGCGCAATTGGGGCAAATGGGTCTCTGAAATTCGAGAACCTCGCAAGAAATCGAGGATCTGGCTCGGCACATTCCCCACACCAGAAATGGCAGCAAGAGCCCATGACGTTGCTGCTTTGAGCATCAAGGGTAACTCAGCGATTCTCAATTTTCCTGAACTTGCTGGCTCGTTACCTCGGCCAGCCACACTATCTCCACGCGACATTCAAGCTGCAGCATCAAAAGCTGCAGCCATGGAAGAATCTGGGTTGTCGTCTTCGTCATCATCGTCGTCATTATCGTCGTCGTTAGTGTCGACGTCCGATGAATTGAGCGAGATTGTTGAGTTACCGAGACTAGGGGCGAGTTTGGATCCACCCGAGTCACAGAATGAGTTTATCTTTGTTGACTCAGTTGATGGGTGGCTCTATCCAAACCCATGGTGGCCGGCCGCCGACGATTGTGGGTATTTTTCCGATCATATTCCGGTGCCGGAGAGTGCCATTCCTAGCAGCTTTGAAACTTTACTGTGGGATTATTAGTACTGAAATGGTGTGTTTTTCTCTTTTCCTTTCTTTTTCTTTCTGTTTTAAATTTTAGTTCTTTTAGTCCTTTTAGTTTTTCTTTGAAGGGCTAAAAAACGTCTGTGTACTGTACCCTCTTTAATGAATCTAACTGTCCAGTCTTCGGAAGGAAAGAGGAAAGTTGTTATTTGCTCCTTGGTTGATGTATACACTTTAATCTTTCTCTCTCTTCATGTTTATCTATCTTTGAGACTAGTTGGTTTTGACTTCAATAACATACAAATGGAAGAGTCATTTGAGCTTCTCTCTCTCTCATTTCTTTGGTAGATGAGCTTCTCTTTCTATTATCAATTTTATTTGAAGTTTGAACATGGATTTTAACTATTAATAATAAACACTGAAACAGATGGAAACCTCTCTCTCTCTCTCTCTCTCTCTTTCTCTCTCTCTCTCTCTCTCTCTATATATATATATATA